>VZTX01001898.1:40964-327568 GCA_013400915.1 Pardalotus punctatus | reverse complement strand
GCCCACGCGACCAGCCACACACTCCCTCACTGATCATCGGATTTCAATATTCATTAAAATGCTACCAAGAACACAGTTTTTTTTCTTCCTGTCTTTATATACAGACTGTCAAATTTTGCTCTTAATGAAATCTTTTAAACAAAATCCTGCGTAAAATCAGAAATAAGTGAATGAAAGGCATAAACTTTACTGGAGAACTCTCAAATACACATGCCTACTTGGCAAGACAAGAGGCAGGTTTCAACACTTGCCTTGAAGAAAATGCTCTCCACTTAAGTCTTTAAAAAGAAACCCCGAATCAAGCACCTAGGGTTTATTTCCTTCTACAATGCTGAAACGTACCTGAGATATTTGTGTGTGTCTGTGTGCACAAAAATATCCTCATTTAAACAGATGCACACTGCACTTTGGAAGGGTTTCTTAACTTGATGTTTTCACCCCAATACACAATTTCCTGCTTCTTAATTCTTATTCATTGCACATTTCTCTGTGTGCTTCATTCAGAAGCTCTGGAAAGAAATTAACTTCTGTTAATACCTCACTAACACAACTGCACTCTTCCAAAGTATAAATCCCATGTTTGTAAACGGAAGTATTATTTTCTTACACAGAGTTAAAGGTTCCCTCCCCTGCTTCTCCAAGCAAGGAGGAGTTCAAAAAATCACAGTTTCTGAAATGGAAAATACAGGAACAAAAAAAAAAATCCAAGTTTTCATATTTGTGTGCTACAGAGAGGAACTTGGACTGATAATGCTGGTCAGACTGACTGTTATTTTAATATTACATTTAAGTGATGTAGCCTGACTGCAAACAACTAGTAAATACTATGGTTGTATAGTGGAAAAAAACAGAACACCTACGCATACAGTTCAAAGGGTTAAAACACTGAAAATGTCTACAATAGTCTTCACTTGTCATTAAGTTAAGACAGATGCTGAAGGAGGTCTTAAAATTAAGCTTTGGTTTCACCTTTCTTATCTCCCACAAAAACATTCTTCCTCAAACCCAAGCCATGTTCCTTTGCTCCTTGGTCCCAACACTTGTCTCTCCCCCATCTTTAACATGCACAAACCTTCTACAACTCTTCTGTAACACACCTAACAATGCCTGTACTGGATGTTCATCCCTCACATTATTTACTGTGCTCTAAGTCAAACATCTTCCATGCCAGTTAGTCTTCCTTCAGCATATCCATTTTGGATGACTGTGTGCAAACTGGAGCTCCCAGTGCTCCAGTTATGGCTGGAAGACTCTGGTTTCTTCTCAGTCCTGCAATTAAGTTGCTACCTACATTTAAAAACCCAGCTGAGTCCTGCCTCTGCAAACTAACCTCTGGCCCCTGATTCTTCCCATGGTCCTGTGTTTCAGGGGGCTTGATCACCCTGGCAATGCCCAGCCTCTTCAGTCTGTCCACCAGGTTCATCTTCTGCTGGCCTATGTCCAGGGCATTACGGGAGGGCTTTAGGCCATACATTTCTTGCAAAAATGTTTCTGCTGGTCGAGAAGCCAGGAAATTTTCTGAGTGATGCACTCGAGGCTCAAACAGTGGAGAGGAAGGACAAGGTGAACATGAAGGAGAATTTGGTGGAGTAGAAGGAATGGGAAGTGTTCGAGGGGGTTGTAGCAAAGGCAGTTTTTCTAATATGGGGCTGTCGTAAACCTTGGCAGAGATGCCTCGTTCTTGCAGAAGTTTAGCCAGACTGCTTGTGCTGCTAAAAGTAGTAGTTGAGTCTCTTCTGTTGGTGAGAAATTCTCCAATATTTAGTCCGTAAGGAACGGCTGGAGTGCTCACTACGGGATTTCCAGTACTGCTGCCAGTATTTCCCAGTGAAAATGGAGCACCCATGGAGCTGAAATAAAATAAAAATGAAACAGAGAAGTGCACACATTAGACATTTTTATACCTGCTCTGCTTTGTATTTGCCTTTTAGTACACAGAAGACGCAAGAAAAACTAAACTATTGCTATTAGCTGTGACAGTTTCAGCTTCAGTAGACTCAAAATTATTTTTCTGCAAAGTACCAATGAATTTATCTTCTGTGAGCACCTATACTCCATTAGATAGAATATCAACATAGCTGTCAAGTTAAACAAAATATAACAGAATCAGAAAATAAATTATCACAGAATATTTTTTCCCACAATAGATACATGATAAAAGGCATCTGCTACTTAAGAGTTAAAATTTACTTCCTTTAAGTTACCTTAACCTGTTTTAACTTTCAATCTAGAGAATTCCAAACTTCCCTTTGTAATTACAACTATTTTTATTAGTAACATCCTACATGTTGCCTAACTGCCTTAGTATTTTCTAAAACTAGTCCATGTATCAAAAGTCAGGAAGTAACTGTTTAATCCTATGCAGCAACATTTAGGATGTTGGCAGTCCTCATACCTGGGAGTAACCTGAGTGACATCGGATGGATGAAGGATCCTACAGGTAGTAAAGGTAAATGTGGAATTTGTTGAAGACAGACACTTCCCTGGATTTGAGGCTGCAATGTGAAGAATTTACATCCATTGAGGGTAAAAATACATATAAGAACTAATCAAAGTTTAAGACTCTTAAAAAAAATTTTGACTCAAATTTTAATGAGTCCTTTTTTTGAAGTGAAGAACAAAGACAGCAAAGACAGCATTGTCACACAGTCAAACACTTTTCACAGAGAAAAGGACACTGCTAAACAAAATCAGAAAGAAGCACTAACCATGCATCTTACCGGTGGATGGTAATGCTGCTGAAGTAATAGGTGGCAGGAAAATCCCTGCCACTGGCTTTGCCAATGTACACTTCTTCTCCGCTGTGAAGGAC
Source organism: Pardalotus punctatus (assembly GCA_013400915.1). NCBI lineage: Eukaryota > Metazoa > Chordata > Aves > Passeriformes > Pardalotidae > Pardalotus > Pardalotus punctatus. The sequence goes on along the minus strand of VZTX01001898.1, from coordinate 324,756 downwards.
TGTTGTGCTTGAAATGTTATACCTCCTTCACCTTCTTCCTCATTATCTTCCTCCAGGTCAGAGATGTGGTGAACAGTATCATCAGACAGAGGGGTAAAGCCTTTAGTAACAACACCTGGTCTTGGGTCAAGAATGGTGCCTAGGTTGGGTCGAGCAAGCTGCTGCCAATGAAAAAGGGTCTGAGATCCTGGTGATAAAAGAGAAGAGATTCAGAGAGCCATCACTTACTACTGTATTGAGTTACAAGAATTAATGAGCAAAGCAACTGCAGCTGGCTGGTGCCCACACTGTAATCCACACATCCACTGGATGGCGGTGGCAAGAAACAGCCTAACACTTAGCACCCTCTAAGAAAGCCAAGTAGAAAGCGATGCTGATGAGCTTGCTGGCATGGGGCCTACCAAATACTACTGCTTCCTGTTATTGCACATCACGCCTGGCTATACACACACCTACAATGATTTAGCCTGGCAAATCTAAAATCCTTTTCTGCTAATGAGAGAAGGAAGATCATCCTCTTACCTTCAATGGGTTTGACAATTTGCAATTTTTCTGGTAGGAGGACACGGAGGTTACTGCAGCTGGCAGAGAGATCCGTAAATTCTGAGTTTGTACTGGGGGAAAAAGAACTTCCTGTTGGTGTACTGCAGCCACTAGCCTCTTCTTTCTGCTCAACCAGCAAATGCATTTTTCGGTCCCACTCCTCCTCGAAGAACTGCTTCTCACTCAGGTAGTTCTGATGACGGAGGGAGAGCCTGTGCAGAGCTGTGACCAAGTCATTGTCTCCAGGGGTTCCTGGCTGGCCAGGACTATGAGTGTCTCTGTAACAAACATCAAATAACAATAGATATTAAGATCATTAAACTATCTCTCTCTTACACAGCAGAAGTCCAGTCTGGGTTTAGTTTTGAATCGATAAGTTTCAGAAGAAAGTAAAAGGTGTGCTTCCTACTTCAAATTCTTCTCAGAGCTGCTCCCCTGGGTCACCCGTGTGGGGCTCTCCAAGTGGTGCACACCAGACTGGAAGGGCTTTGCTGTCATAAGAGCACTTGAGCGATTAGATCCAGGGATTGGCAATGGGGAAGGAAAGGAAGAAGAGCGGCCACGGATGATATTAGCAACCTTGACAGTGTCAAATACTCGTTTCTGTTGACCCCTGCAGAAAAGACAAGCAAACAAACATGGTTTTCAGAAGCAAAAAAGATATTAAAAAGAAAAATCTTGGAAAAACAAACTTTCAAAAGTCTCCAGAGACCTCATTAAAAAGATGTTCAGAAAAACATGATTGCCTAAGACACTAATGTTTTCAGAACTACTCTATTAAATATCAGAATTACCACTTCTTTACCTGAAAGACCTGAACCTCTGCTGATAACTACTTTAGAATATTCAGCAGTATATATTTATTTAATTTATATGTTTTCAGAAACACATATTTAATTTATTACTTGTTGCTCAGAATTATGAGGTCCTGGGATAGGTCTTCAGGGTTTTGAAAACTGTTACGAGTCTTTCAGCTATAATGTCATTTGTCTGGCAATTTTTCTGTAAGCATTAAAATGGATTAGAAAATCTGGATCAAAAAAATTGATTAAAGAATGAAATAACATCCTTTTAGCTAATTCCCAGCTTCTTCATAAACTTACATAAGAACAGTAGGTTTTAAAACTTGAAAGATTACCACATACTACAAACCTTTTTTTATTTACAGTGAAAACACTATAGAGGAAATATACTCATTTATAGTCCCAGAAATCAGTTCCACCTTACTTAATACAAGTCTATGGATAAATATCAAATCAGCACACAGATCAGAAAACATACTTTTGCTTGGAGAGAATAGATTCATCACCCTGAGTCAATTCCTTCCGCATTGTACCTTCAATTTCTGCTGCAAGGGAATCCTAGAGAAAAAAATGGAAACCGTAAGAGTTGACAAATTAGATTCAAGTCTTCCTTCCAATAATTTTAGTAGAAAATATCTGTAAAAATTACTTTTAACAATCTGCATTTGTTTGCCCAGTGTCAGTATGCTTTGGACCAACTCTTCAGCCTCTGAAGGGAGGGCACATGGGACAGTTTTCCACCATAACTACACCCATGTGTTACCAGTATGGGTTCAGTTTTCATGTGCAACACCTGATTTTTCTTTGTGTTTTTTTGTGTACTCTCTATGTTGGTTGCTTTAGTTAAGCTACAATTTTAAGAGCACTTCTTACAAGGCCAAGCATATACACAAGTGGTTCTGTACACACAGAGCAACCAACCAAAACCTGATGAGTTCCCAGATATTCTGAGTATGTGAGATACTGTGTTTCTTAAAGAAACACTGCTGAGATATAAAATTCACACCAACATCAAACAATACACTAGCACAACTGAGCTGTAGAACATGCCGATTCCCTTATTAAACAGAAATGGCATACAAAGAGGAAAAATAATTGCAGTGTCAGCATGTGTCAAGTGAACAGTTAGTTTCCTAACTAATTTCCTAAATTTCTCACAAGTGTACACGTTGAAGAATTCAAAAACCATTAGATCAGCTCCTTTGCCTACTACAAAGTAGTTCTGGCTCCTGCAAAGGCTGTTGTGCTCCTAGAGCTGAACACTACCACAGCTGTGTGTGCCAGCTGGTGTGTGCCACGCTAGAGGTGTTTGTTACCACAGGAAATGCTCCACGTGACTGGGGGTGGCAGAGACACGCGACAGAGCTGGCTCTGCTGCGCAGCAACTTCACTTCTTCTTGGGACTCATGCAACATCCCCAGACACTCTGCGTTCCGATCTTGCAACTCATGGAGCTGAAAGAGAAGAGAGGTCATCACATGATCTCTTCAAATGGAAGACAGAATGAAACTGAATGAACTCTTAAATTAACCTAGAATGGCTGAGTCAACACAGTAAGGTTCTCCCAACTGCAGGGCACATGCCAACAACTGGAATGGACAATAGTCAGTACAGCACGCTGAAGGGCTTTAGTGACAAAGCATGAAGATTTGAAAGAGGAAAAAGTATGAGGAAAGTCACGGGAAAATACATTGAAAAACTGCAAACACACTAACTACTCATGCAAAAGAAGCAAAAAAAAATAACTGCCTTAAAATCTAATGAGCTACAGTACTGTTGATATAATCAGTAATATTCACACTAAAGCACTCTTTTTCTCATAACTACTAAGAATACTAAGACCTTCCTACTTGAAACACGCTCCTTGCCTTTCATACTCCTGTGAACTACAAAAATATTTGTGTAGGCTTAAATAAAAGAATTATTCTTTTCCTCCAATCATATAACTTCAACCACAATGAAAGATTAAAAATTCTACATAATTAAAAAGCAGTAGTTCCTATTGTCTCTCAGTTTTCTTTCTCTTGTATTCCATCCCAAACATTTATCCTAATGTATATTACAGAAGCCTTAAGTACCTCTGCTGTCAGTTGTCTCTGAGCATCTTTGGAGGCTTGTAAGTGAAGTTTCAGCTCCTCCTTCTCAATCACATTCTGAAAGCACAAAAAGACGCTCATCATTTTCTCAGTTGATTTCCCCAAGAGACTGAACCTCTGCCAGACTTTCCTGGAACAGCCACTCTCTTCAGTGCAACCCCCCGGCTTGCAAGTCAATTTTTGTCTGCTGTAAGCACTGGCATGCACACGCTGCACAGACATCTGTGCGTATGCAACACTTTATGAGCACTCCCTTACTTCTTTGAGTTTATGTTGAAGATCAACAATCTGGGACAAAAGGGATGAGATTTCTTCCTGGTAGCGAATCACCTCCTCACTCTTCTCTGACAACTCCTCTGTTATCCTGGAAATTTGAGCATTTGTTTGCCCTACAAAACATGAAAGGAATTTAGTTGAGATTTTTCTCCCAATACACAAAAAAAAACCCCCAAACCAAACCCAAACCCCAGAAAGGATGAGTGAAAGGCAACAACAATCTGCAAAATGACCAATACTCTTAGGAAATCATTCATAATACATAAAAGTCGGTGCCTTAGAACATCCGTAAAGAAAATATTAACAGTGGAGAGGAGGAGGAAAAAGACTTAACTTCAAATGCAGGTGTAACACATTAAGAATTAAGCATGCAGATTCTGAAATACACATCACCATTATGTGAAATGACTGCAATAAATGGCATCATGGCTCATGACCAAGGCCAAACTTTGAATATGTTAGAGAAGTCAGGTTCTGAATTAATCTTGTTATTAACAACCATTGTAAGCAAAGGCATTTTGATTAACCTTGTCAAGTGTAACATATACTCTTGATGCTGGTCACTATCTATTCCCCAAAGATCCACTGAATACAATTTCCTGGTTTTTTGGGTTTTTTTTTGAGCAAACACTTCACCAAGTGAGATGATAAAGCAACTCAAACAGCTGAAGTATTTTTATGCAGCTAGTCTTGTTTGTATACTTGCCCTGAAAGCATTGCAAAGTCATAAGAAAGTCTGATCAATCTTGCATAAAGGTCACACTAAAACTTTAGTGCTTGTTGTACCTCACACGTTTACTGCAGAACAAGGTCCTGCTTATGGGCCTGTAGGCATTTAAGCTCAGTCAGATGCCTTTTTCCTGAAAATGCAAATTTTAAAGCTGTAGGCAACATATCCTTTAGGAGAAGATTCTTTATGTGAGTCTAAATTACCTAGCATGCTTACACATGCTATAGAGTGGAATTTAAAAAGTGAACTCATAGACATTCTCACTGAAGGGAAACAGAAGAGACTATTTGAACTAACTCTATTTGCGAAATATGTGTATTTTCTCAGTGGGATCAGAGTAAATGAACCAACTAAGTATCAATTAATAGTATTTCATGGTCATCTGTAACAAGAAAAATAAAACAGCAACCCAGTCTTCTTTATGGTAGTTGTACATAAAAAAATCTTACATATAATTTAAGGTTATTATGCACAAAGGAATTGGTACACATCAAATGGTTATAGATAAAAGAAATACTGTTCTTTATTGTTTCAGAATACTTAGCATGCATTTATGTTAGAGTAGCTGCAATTCTTTGCAAATAAGCAGTTTCCAAAGCAAATATAAACAACTGCCCTAGAGAAATTAAACCACTTGTTAATTTAAACGCTTTGGTTCATAACATGTATTTTAAAACTAATGTGTTCATAGTTTTAAGAGTCTATACACTGATACATTTCAGTGTCAAGTGTGCTGAATATACATGGAGAATATTTTGTTGATTTTCTAGTGTCTGCAGAATTCAGTTTAGGAAGTTTATAGACATTAGATTTTGTATTCATTTTCTCCTTCTAAACATGACACACATAGCTGAATTTGAATGCCTGGGTGAAACTTGATGAAATACAGAAACAACCTTGCACTTGGGCAAAGGGCAAGACTTCAATGATTGGCATAAATTACTGAAGCTCATTTTTGGATTCAGGGTTAACTAAGAAGGTGCAGAGGCATTAGGTATTTCACATACCATTTTGCCATTGCAAAATACAGCCTGGATACTCACGGAGTTCTTTGACACAGTCATTGACCAGCTGCTGTTCCTTCTCCTCATATGTAATCGTTTCTGACTTCAGATGGCAAGCCTTCAAGGAAATTATTTGTTTATCAATAACAATTTCAGTTTATCTGTAATGTTATAAATTCTTATTTCTAAAAATTCTTGCAACTAAAGAGTCCCCTTTCTCTTTAAAAAAATCTAGGCATCTGGTCACACTTCCTAACTGTGTTTTCCACCGTAACCTGTTTCCCTGAATATTACAGGTGTTTTGAGTGAAAGACACACAGACACATGAACAAAGCCTGATCTCTTGGCTCTAATAAAAAATTATTGCAAAAAGATGTAATTTGGTAGGGAAAGTGAACCAAGGCAGAAATCAGAAATAAGCAATTAAATTTGGTTCAAAAAAACTTAAGGTAAAAAAATTTTGAAAACTGACTGATGTTAGCCAAATCTCTCATGGCACTGAAAAGCTCTTGGTAGAACAGTTTTTCTCCATGTTCCCAACAAGTCTATTTAGATTGTAAATTTTCTGGGCCAGAGGCTGAGTATCAGAATGTATCTAAACAACATCAAGCACACTAGATTCCCACTTCCCTTTTGATTGTGAGGATGATAATATTAAATTTAGCACAGACAAGTCTTCTATACTCAGGACTGTTTGCCAGTAAGGGACTCACACTATAAAACTCAGTAAATGGTTTTGAAGACTATCCAAGCAAACAGTGGTATATTTACATAAGTGCAGGCAAATACACTTCTTTAAACAATGCTGTCACATGAAAATAAATAAAAAAGCAAATAGAGGCTCATTGTCATTGAGGCTATTTCAAGTCAAGAATGATTAACCCCTGGCTGGTCTGTAAACTTGTGCAATCATATACAGGGTTAGGAGCAAAATAAAGGCAATCTGATCTTCTCTTTCTTATCCTACAGCACTACTAAAGTGTCCATTTGGTCTTAGGGAATTTTAGGAAGAGTATGGATCTCAGGCTGAGTATTTTGGAGACAAAACAAGGACAGAAGTGTATTCTGTTGATATTAGGGGAATCTAGTCTCTGTGGTACTGGTCTAACAAGCTTATTTTGGGAAAGGCTCACATAAAAAAAAGATCGAAACATCAGCACGCACTAAATAAACCCCCCCCAGCTTTCTTAGAAACATCACCCCCGTTTCTTAAAGGCAACAAAAGACACTGCAACTGTAGATTCCAACTCTTGGAACCTTTGCTGTTGGTTCCATGACTTTATAGCCATTTTTTTTGTCTGGCCATTTAGTATTTATCCTTCTAATGGCACAGTGTCCATATTTAAGTTTTGCACACACAACAGACCAGTTAAAACAAAGAAATAAATCACATAGTCAAAACTAAGCGTGTCTTTAAAATAATTTAAGTGGAAGCTTATTAACCTCTAAATATCTCCTGACAAAAGCAATGGCAACAGAATGCAATTCCCCAAATACTCCTGCTCATTGCAGTCAGATTTATATCAAAACAAACTGCATAAGCTTGAGGGCCTGACAGGTCCGAGTACTTTCACTGGTGCTTCCGTATGTTCCTATGCTTTTTCATTTATCACAACTACACTGAGAAGGGACTACTAGAGAACTCTGGAGACAATGAGGAGTGAAGGAAACAGAAGGATGTGTGCATGGAAGGAAGTGCTTGGGAATGATTTGTACAGAGTGACACAAAATATTCATGCACTTCATGAGAAACCCTGATGCTGGATTTTGAGCACCCTGATTCGCTTCACACCCAGCACACATGGCACACGCTGTAAGTCGGATGTACCTTGGATCGGAGGGCAAGGTTCTCCTCCTCCAGCTCTCGAAGTTTATCCTGCAAGACATCCAGCTGCAATGAATCGTGGGAGACATTGAAAGACTCGTTGAAACGAAGTGGGGTGGAACAGCTGGAATCCGTCTCACTCTCCTCAGAAGCAATGGAAACAATACGCAGCAGGTCATCCTTCTTTGACAGCTCATGCTGCAGCTGGTTAACCTATGACAAAGGAAGATCACCACCAAATGAAATACACTTTAGACATACAATATCCTTGTGTATTATTTATGCAGCCTCTTGCATCACTGCTCCAGTCTAAAATGAGATTAAAGAATAGCTCACACCTCTTTATTTTACAGGAAGTTTGCAAAATTGTAATTTCACCACTGCAAGGGAGACTGAAAATTCAACATACCACAAAAATGAACAACAGAACCCACTTTTAAAATGGTTTACTGCAAAATCATTTTCCAGCTGCTTTGATACATGTTTTCATTTTAACATGCTGGCTATAATTTTGATTATGACCATTACTCTGAACTGATGAGCTCCTGGAGAAAAGGATTGAGAGACAACTGTTTACATGTGTAGACTGGTACCTTCCAGTCTGCACATTAAATGAACTGTAGGACAATTAAAAACAAAAGAAGAGACAGATCTCATTTAGATAAATTCTGTTTTGCCTATCCACATTTTCATAGGAATACCTAAGTTTATGCTGCCTTACAGCTGATTATGAGTACATCTTTGTTACCAGCATACTGTTTAATACAAGCAGCTGAATCAATTTCACTGTAGTTTAGACTACATCTGTTGACCACAGGGTTATTTGTCAATGATTTAATACTTTTTTTTTTAAGAAAGGAAAACAAAGAAAAGGTTAGACCAAGAATTTGTGCTTACAGGGAGAGAATGGAGTGAAGATCTTGACGAGAATTCACTTATCACTACATTTTGTTTATTCGTTTACTCTTACTGTAATCACCCCATTAAGCCAGTTCATTTTCTACTGGTTTCCTCACTGTGAAGTTATTATGTAGCAGCTCATGTCAGATACCAATCTCTTATTTTGACTTACATTATTCCATTTTTAGTTTAACAATGGGAAATCAGACTGAACTGATATACCCTAAAGATATCTAACATTCTCATAATTTCTCCATAATTACAATATATGCAGTCTTCATAATAAATTCCTGGACTGCAAAAAGTGATTGAACAATGATGAGGAGAATGACGTCCAAGCACACTTCTGCAGTCTGAGAGCACCAATCATTCCTTTCACAGTGAAATGGTATATTTCTATTAACCCCTTACCGCCATCATAAATTGAAGAAAAAAAGAGAGAAAAAAATGGGGAAAAAACACCCCTAAATAAAGGAAAAAGAGAAAGAAAAGCAACCACTTACTCTGTCTAGAGTTTGTCCTAGCTGTTCTTCCAGTGCTTCTCTCTGTTCCATCAACAGATGGTTTCGCTTAAGGAGGGCTTGTCCAATTCGAGCTGCCAGTTCCAGGTCCCGATCTTTCTGCTCTCAAAATGAGAACAAACATTTCCTTGTGGTCATGTAAGGTTTAAATTGAGAGCAGCCTTAGATTTTCCAAGCTACTGCTCAATTCATTACCACTCTGAGATCCCACTTCACTCTCAAATGGATCAACATTGTTAGAAACTGATTAATGATTCATCACTTGGATCCAGAACACATCCATAACTGTGTTTTTTGATACAGCGTATTGTCTTCCACAGCCATTTGCAGTAACAGGAGGAGGAGAGAGCACCAAACCTGGGTAAAGTTTTGGGTTTTGTGCTGAGTAATGTGGGCTCTGTTGAACCACACACACACAAAAAAACCACATTCACTTAGGCCTGTGGTCTTTCCAGTGACACTTTCTCCAGAACAGACTGCTCAACTTGAACAGCAGTGAAAGGGTAGAAGCAAAGGAGCAACAGGAAATCAGAAAAAAGCTGTCTCTTTCTTATGCTCACTGGCTCCATGGGTGCCCAGTTTTGTTAAATTTTGTTTCTGAGGTGGGGCAGGCAAATGGGCAGCTTCTCATTACTCATGTGTTTGATAAGCAGCTTTTGAAGCTAGCTGAATCAAAATGTCCAGCAGATGAATAAAACCCTCCCTCAAATACATTTCCTCAACTATATTAACACAGCATTACAGAGACAAGCATACCTCAGCTAACAGACGTTTGACCATGTCAGCATCACTGAAGGCTTTCTGTTCCACATTATCTGGGCCAAGAACTGAAGAGAGACAAACATGCTTACTGAAGTAGCTGAAATACAAGAAGACTGTGGGAAGGGGGAAAGCTAAACTCAGAGGATGGTGTTTATATACAAATACAGTACTTGGTTGATGAAACTAGCAGAGGCTATGAAAATGCATCTTCAACTTCAGAAATGTGAAACGATACTCATTTAGGAGACTGATAAACGAGCTATTGAACATTTACACCTTTCAGCAATATTAACTAAGACCTGAGGTGCTCACACACCCTTCAAATTTAGAAAAAGGAGAAAAATCTCATAAGACCAACTTTTTGAATACAGTTAAGCAATTAAATCATCCAGCCTGATGGGGAGAGGGGGAAGAGTATATTGGAACACAGTTAAATATAGTTGAACACATACTTTAACACTGAAGCAAAATTCCCACTAGACCATGTGACAGCTATATACAGGAAGTATGGACACCCTAGAGACCAGTCATGAAAATGCATTTATTAAGGGCTTGGCCATCTTGGAAACAATTAAGAAGAAATGAGATAATGTATGTCTGCATTTTAAACGTAGCTGTAAATCCTACCTTACTAATCAAGTGACTCCAATGTTTGAAGAGTTTGTAAAACTATTAAAAAACTGAGAAAAAGTAGGATTTGAAAAACAGGACTGCGTGAAGAATTAAAGCATGAAGAATTTGCGACAACTCTGAACAAAACACAGTGCTAAAATGCAAAGCACTGGTCTGCTCTAGTTCATGTCCTGAGAAAGAGAAGATAGCAGTAACAAAGGCATCTTAATTACCTTGTGCAAATTTGTGAGATCCATCCAAGGAGGAGGAAGGAAGTTCAATAAGAGCTAGAGAGACAGATAATGAAAGATATGGGGGGTAAAAGAGAACAAAGAGGAGAAAGAATTAAAATGTAAGGAAATATGTGATTTTTTACCATGCATCTATCACAACCAAAAAATAAATGCATGTGCAACCATTCTTTTTTCACTATTAAAACTTTCTTAGGCCTTTTAGGGAACCATTTAAATATGATTTCCATCAGGAGCAGAATTATACACATCTCTGTCAGGTGATGAATGTTCTTGCCACGTTCAACAGCAGTTTGCTATTTTTGCTTTATGACATCAGGATCATTAGAATGAAAAAGGCAGCAATATAAATTTAACAATTACAGAAGTATCTGCTTCAGCTGAAGGTTTAAGTTAACCAGTTTCAAAACCAATTCCATCATCACTGAACTGCAAAATGAGATTACTGTGGATTTAAATCTCAAGATTTCTCTTTTACCTTGTTTAAATCTGATTCTTATACTGAATACACAGTGGTATTGATTATCAGTTCTCTTCTTTGTTTGTTCTTGTTGAGGGCTGTACACTTAGTTATGAGATAGCGAAGTCCCAAGCTGAAGTGCACACTGACTTTACTTACATGTTATATAAGCTGTCTATATCACTTACATACATAATGTCCACAGTTAACTTTTTTAAGCATAACACTACAGCTATGCTAACATCAAAACCGAGTTGCATTTTAGTAACAAAAGAAACTTTTTTGTAATCTTGAAAGACAGGAGAACAGAAGGAACAACACAGAAGGGGAAGTTTTACTGTTTCTCTAAAAGCTTGAAAGAAAACCATACTAAAGTAACAAACCAAATCCTTATTACCAAGTAGATCTGTAGGCATAAAAACCCAACACATCCTGTTTAAGCATGCAGAAGCTTTGAACTTTTTTACTACTTACTGTCATTTACTAACTGTATTACTAAGCAGGGAAAAAATAGAAACTCCCTACTAAATTTAAAGTGCATATCAGCAGCATAATATGCATTTGGAGGTCAATTTTACTGTACTGCCTGGTTGCTGATACTGGGTGCTGAGAAGGGACTCCAAGTTCCTCTAGCTTAGCAGTATTGGAAAATTCACTGCACATACATAACTAAGTTACAGCCATTACAGGCAGAATATATAGCCAGCTCTCCTGTGGTAACTGTTCCTAGCAGGTGATTTCAATTTACAAGTTTATATGCAGTCCCTTTAATAAAAATTTACTCTAATTCCATACAAGGTTACTCAGGTAGGTAAGTTCCTAAAATCAAGAGCAAATACCTTTATTCTGATAAATAAAATCACAGAACAAACAGCTTTGAAACTTAGCCCTAATAAATTTTGTTATTTTGTCTCAGTACAGGATCAAACTATACATAGTTTGTTATAATTCTCTCTTGAGAACACATGCATGTCCAATACTCACCTTGCCAAGTGAAAGTTGCAAGCAACTCTTCATTTTGGTTAAAATCCTTGTTATGTTGTGACATGACCCTTTATTCACACATACGAAGTAGTTCTAAAGAGAGATCTTTTGTAATTCAGGGCTGCTTCTGCTAGCACAGTTGAAGCAGAAAATATTCTTCCACCTCACTGAAAACACTACCAGTGTGAACTCAGCTGGTCATGGGACAGATCTTCTTATAGGCAGCAGCAGCCATAAAAAGAGGAGGAGCTCAAGTGCAATAACTGCTGTGCTGTTTTGGGGTTTTTTCTCAACTACAAATTCATTCAAACCACATACTTAGCATTCTCTCTAGGAAAAAATTATAAAAATGTTTTCATACATATATAAGGGGAGGAAGATACACAGCTAAAACCCCATGTTATGTTTGTATGTAACAGGTATGTAACATTTATTCCCAATTCCAGGCAACAGAAAGAAAGATTAAAACTTCACCTAACAAGCTATTCAACAATAATTATACCCAGAACTTGATTTATATCTATGTTTGTCTGGGACCTTCCCAGTACATCCCTGTAGGTTACTAGTCTGAAGAAAGCCAATATGATAGCTTTCAATACATATCCAATATCTGCACAGTTTCTAGGAGAAACATAAACTGTATTTACCTTGAGTTTATACGACTCAGCAGTTACAACAGTGTTCTTAAGTGATAGAACTAGTTTTCTATGTTATGCCTAACAGCTATCTTTTAATTCAATTTCAGTTATTGTTACAAGAAAACATTTATAGCAACTGCTCAAAAAACTCCTACAAGCAGTTTACTGTTTTCACAGGACACCTTCTGTATTTTAAAAGAACTTCCCTCTGGGTGAAATAGGAAGACAGCATTTTCTGCAGTACCTTGACAGCCAAACAATACACAACAGGCTTTGTGAAAACTTTGTTGATAAAACCCCTGCCTCTCCCTGCAGGTAGAAACTGCAAGCTCACGCTGACTGAAGGTCCTTCAGAGCTCTTGGTTTTGTCACACAGGTGAGGTGCTGAGCAGAGAACTTTGGCAGAGCCACATTTCACATCAAGCCCCATCCAGCATGGATAGACTCTGATCCTACCTCTTTATAATTAAAACTTAGAGGCAAGTACACACCCCCACTGACTACACAACTGCTTCTAGTGAACTACAAAAGCATTCACCCAACTATAAAACCATTTATGCTTGCAATATTGTTATCAGAAACAGACTGAGCAATAAACATTAAGCAGCTTTCCAATTACTTTCCACAGTTAAAGGAGTTCAAGGCCTGCAAGCTCAATCCATAACAAGATCACTCTAAACTGTCAAGTACTGCATTCTTGGGAGGTAATGTTTTAGTCTTACTTACTGTTTTGCTATGCACCCGTGGGAAGCTTAAACAGTAACGAAAAAAACCTTTCAGAGGTGACATGTACAAAGAACAGATAATCATTACAGACTGTATATCAATAACAAGTTCACTCTTCTATGTGCTTTGTTCCAATAGTGCCAATATATGGAGGAAACAGGACTTTCTCATTTCTCTGAAGTGATTAGAAATACATTCTGCTCGCATGAAAACACTTAGAAACTACAGGCAAGTAAGTGTTCTGTTCTTTTGGCAATTTTCTATACTTTTGCTTTCCAATGTATTAAAGGTTTCTTCATGTGATTGAAGCTGTCCTTTTTCTTCTTTATGATTTGATATATTTAGGAATAAGTTACTTAGTGTTTTCAGAACTGGAAGGCAGTGATCCACACTGGTCTAGTACCCACCTATCTGCCATTCCACATCTTTTCTATTTCCAGAAGAAACCACTGACAGCCCTTCATGAACAACACTGACAAAAAACATCAGAGGGAACATCACCAAATCAACCACAACATTGTTAACGTTCCTGAAAACAGCTGCTGCACACTCATACCTCTCGTATTGCATCTCTTCTAGCACAATTCGAGGTTCCTGCCTCTTTTTCACTATCACAGGTTCCCACTCTTATTTCAGTGTATAATCTCATGATCAGGCAGTCATGGGACATCCTAAGTCAGCCATCAGAATTGCAGTCCTGAACTACAAGCACTTCCCTTGAACTCAGCCTTTTCTTCCACCTGTCCAAAGTTTTCCAGATTTGACCATTTCCTAATATTAACTTTGTATCTACATTTTTATCTTCAATATTTGGGAAAAAAACAAACACATCGACTCACTCATGTAACAGAAGGGCTCCTCCTCACGAGCTGAAGAAGCGACCTCGGGCACACGGCCATGGCAAGCAGTGGGCTGAATCCAGTCAGGATTTTCATAGAGGTACAGAGAGTCTACTCGTAGCTTGTAATCTGGCAACTGTTCTTCCAGCATGCTCACCAACTCTACCTCAGGAAGGTCCTCATTGGAGCAGTCATCTGAAAGAGGGTAAATGCCAGTAATAGTACATTATTAAATATATGTAAAATTTAATAGTATTGCTACAGTACTATACATTCTATGTACTAAAAATACTTTATAAATCCTAGGTAGATGTGAAAATAATTATTCTGCACCAGACAAAACACCAGACTACTTAGTGAATTAATACTTGATTTATGTTGCAATATTTTTAAGTTACTCATCTCCAGCTGATCCCACAACTTCCTGGAAAGTTGGTCTACCCTGTGTCCCTGTCCCTCCAACTTCCTGAATATAATGAGTTTCAATTTCTATCTTTTCCTCATAATTGAGCTAAAACACAAACCTACATTTTACCAGCTATTGATTTCCTAAGGTTTTCTTGACTTGATCATAGTTGTTACACTTCCCTTTTCTGAAGGAAATTCACATTTTTCTTGTTCTTCTGTTTTACACATTAGTTTGATAATGAACATAGATATAAAAATCTTAAAGTAAGTATAATCAACTGAATATGGCTTTGAAATCAAGGAACAAATATAAAATTCCATCATCATCCTTATGGAATCACACTCTGAGAAACATGATATTAAACCCCTGCAATCAAAGTTTAGCTCCTTCTCTGTTGTGAGGTGTGTCCCCCCCTTAATCTCTTCACAATTACAAAAAAAGAGGAACATTAATACTAAATTGCTCAAATATCAAAGGTAGGCAATGGTTATCTTTGCAACAGTTCCACTCAAGATGAAGACTATCTGCAATATCTTTCAATGGAAAAAACACCAACGTTGACTATCGACAGTGAGAATTTTACAAACAGTATTTTGCAGCGCATGCTGACTTTCTGAGACAGTTACATGGACTCACTGTTTTTGTTCCTCTATAATATCACTTAAGAAATACAAAGAATGTGAGATGTAAGGCTGTCTTCAGGTTGGTGCTTTATGGCATGTTAGACACATTCATGATTTGTAATAGTAACTCTTCAACTTACCAGGGATGCTCTCCAAGCCCCTGGGATCAAAACTCATGAGTCCTTCCTTCACAGTTCACTTCCTTGGAAAGAGCATTCTTGTAATCAAGCTGTGCACCTTTATTTATTCCTTTATTGCTTTGGTAAAAAGATGGCTTTGGTTTAGAGACAGAATGAGAACCATCAAGCCACAGAGACTCGCAAATCTGGTATCAACTCACTTCTGTAGGCTGGTTCATACTCCAGATCTACTGCCATCTTAGCACATGCCTATTTCATCTGGGCTACTACTGACCAGTAGAAGTATTTCACATAAGCTTCACCAGCTTCTCAGCTCACCCGTCACCTATAAATAAAACAAAGAGAATGACAAATTTTAACAGATTTCACTCTTTCAAGGGAGACATGTAAATTGATGTGACTGTCTCTTTCAGTCTGAATTTCCCCTCTGAACTATAATTGACTCAAAAAAAAAAAGGAAAAACATTTTATTCCTAGTTTACACACTACATGTAAAAGGTAGCACTAAGACACATTTTCTTCCTGCAGATATAACATCTCACCTTAAGCACAAACTTCATCAAATATCTCTTTGTCTGTATTGTTCTTCTTCTTTCATATAATATTTGGTGTATTCAGGTCATTCACTGAAATGAGGCATTTCCTTTTTATGCTAACAGACAGCAGCTCCAACTAAACAGAGGCCACTACATTTATTTAAAGTGATGGATTCTAAAGGCAGGATTTCAAAAACATCACTCTTAACATTTTTATTGTTAAAAAATTTAAGTTTTATACATCTGTTTGTTTTAGTCTCTTTTCCTTTAGGAGTCTGTTAATTAAAAATTTGACCTACCAGAGATTTACTTTGTGGATCATGATAAAATTTGTGTTTTCTCTTCAGCAGGGACTCATGAAAACCAGAAAATGAAACCACCATGACTAATTCAGATAAGCTATCAGAACAATTTAACGAAGTAAAAATACGGCTTTTCAAGACAGATTAATCACCTTCTATATAAAACAGTAGCTCTAGATGACAGAAAAATATAAAACTAAAGAGAAAACAAGTCTCCTTTTCCCTCCTCCAACATTCAATTAATATAAAATTCTCTTAAAATCTTGCATTAATTTCAAATTTGCTCTTAACAATTTCCCCAAGATCTCCGATCATCAAGCACAACAATCAGAGGTTTGTTTTGCTGTCTGTAGCAACCTCTCAGTTGACAACATCAAAATGGACAGTGCAGGAGCTTTTTAAAGCAAGCCGGAAGCCTGCCAGTTCATATGCTTGTAGACTTCGGCAGGAGATCAAAAAAGAATTTTCTCCCATTTAGGTCAGCTCATACTTGTGAGCAGTATCTTCTTGTTTTGTCATTTATTTCTTTATGTATGTACTCTGCTTACCAGCTGTAATTATTATCCATATGAAACACTTAATAAAAACCAAAAACTTGAGATTTCAGCAACATTTTCTATCTAAATGTAGAGATGCTTCTAGCGCTTAAAAAAATGTTTTTCTAGAGGCTGCTTTTTAAATGGATTGCTGAAAAGCATGAACTATACACAATTCCTTCTCTAAAACAACTTAATACAGCATAATAAAAGACATTTAAGAAGACTGCTGTAGATCCACACATGCAAATCACGTTATTCTCAAATAAAGAGTCACTATACAGCTAGACAAAGTTCAGCAGCATAGGACAGTTTCTTCACAACTCTGACTCAATCTTCTCTTCGAGTTTTAAAAATGTAAAAATGAATGCTGCTGCTTCTCAAGATTGGCTTTAATCTCTCTTCTAAGAGCAAAGCAGAAACACTATTTGTTGCAGGTCAATCTCAGTTCAGTCGAAGAGACGGAAAAAAAAAGTTATTTGGCTAAAATGTTTTCTAGAGCACCAGGCCAACACCAAGCTACTGAACTGAAAGGGCAAACTCATTTGTAATACCTTTGAGAAGTTTACTAGACAAGCAAACACCATAAAAGTTAATGCTTGCATTTCCAGTCCTTCTCATAGCTTTAGTTTTGTGTACCATGGGGCAATTTCTGTAGATATTCAAGCACTGGGCAGTACCACCCTGAAAGCGACTCCATGACCCTTCCACGCTGCAGCTATAAAACTATTTCCTAACTGCAGATTCCTTCTGCAAGTTGCAACTGTAATTAAATACATTTAAATAAAACCCATAAAATTTACAACATGGCTTTAAAATATATGACCATGCTATAAAAAAGATGGACTATAAATTAAAATTCTTAAATCACACATACAGAAAGACATGTCCAAAAAAGAAGCCAGAAAACTTTCTCAGGTATTGATTTTAATCTTTGTTTATAAGGATTACTTCCACTGTCAATTTACTCTATTCATTCTACACTGATCCACATCTTATTAGTTTTGTCCCCCTGCTCCCTCACAGGCCAATTTCCCATTGCTGTTTGCTTCTTTTACTAACAGGTTAATTGAACATGGCGGAAAAAAAGGGAAATTCACATACTGGAGAACAGCCCATATGCAGGGGTGGTGTTCTCAGGAGGCTTTCTTCAAGGAAGGTTCAAGAGAGATGGAAATATCAGACAACATTTTATATACATACATACATACATACATACCTATCTCAATTTCAGTATTTCTCTACGCTCTAAATTAAATTTCACTCCCCAATGTGTGTCTCATGTTTCAACTATCATTTGGCTCCAAAGAGTAAGTTAAAAACCTGGGGTACATATAACACACTTCTTTTGTAGAAGTGGGAACTATTCCTACACCTTCTGTACCTGACCTATAGAATCCAAGTTGCTCTAAGGAGATTTCATAAATTTTTCCTTCAGTGAGTCAGAAAACCTTAGTAAAGATAAACTTGAAAAAGCAATACTGATTAAAACCTTAGAGAAAGACAAAATAGTCATAAAGCATTACAAATTGTTCTTGTCTTTGTAACTACCGCTTTGAGCAATTCAAGATGGATGCAGAAAGAGTTGGGGCACCTCAAGATAGTAATTCTGAAGACATCCTACCACTAAGAGAACTCTAATTCAAATCTGAATTATGAGAAAGGCAAGGGATTTGCTTTACAACTGGAAACCACAGACAAACGTGTTATTTCTTTGTGCACAAAAAGTTTAAAACTTATGCAAAATATTGGCATCTATACTGACAATATCCAGACTTAAACGTAAATATACTGTTATTCCTGCTATTTTCCATTTATTGAGAGCAGCTGACTCCTCACAAGTACTTGGAAAGTCTAAACTAGGTCTGCTCCTCTGTACAATTCCAAGATGCAAGACATTAGACGATAAGTAACACAAACAACATTTTGACAACAAAGATTCTAACTTCATTAAGAGAAAAGACAACATATATTTTCCAAAAGCAAGCCAAGTAAATGAGTGTATTATTCTATGATGCCAAATTTTACTTCTATGTAAGTATGCAATAAAAAAAAATTGTATCAAGTCATTAACACAGTACTTTTTCCATTACTGAAATTGGAATGCTGTCAAGCCAGCTAATAACAATCAACATATTCTGCATTTCAAGGTTAATGAAACAGTTCTATTCTTATAGCAAACATGACCACACTGAATTGCTGCCAAAACATTCCTGGGACTAGTGCTCAGAAGCAGAGGCCAAATCCTTCAACACCATTCAGTAGGAGATGAAGGACAAAGGATTATCTAGTGAAAAACAGATCTGTGTGAACACAAACTTTGCCTATCACAATTAACATTTGCTGTGTGCCTAACACCTGTTCTTTTCAGCCAATACTATCCCTACAGAAACCTACTTAGTGCTTGTGTTTCTCTCATGTAAGGAAAAAAAATATTTAAAAGAGTATGCCAACACAATCCTAAAAACAACTGTAATAATCATAAACAAACCTGCAACAGACCTTCAACCATAAACAGAATGGTGTAAGAAAGAAACTGTAAGAAAACAAACAAAATGACCCCCACGCAGCTTCTGGATTGTTTTTATTTTGGGATGGGGGTAAGGTTTCCAAGGGGAAGCTGGAGAACACCCCTTGGAGAATGATGAATCACAAAGGGATCATGAAGCTGGCCACCACATTCCCTCATCCTATTTTATCTAGAGTTATGCCAAACCAGGCTCACTTATTCTCCTTGTCAGTCATTTGTAACAGCTCATATTCTCCAAAGTGGCAACACTGCCTGTTAAGTACATGTATATATGCTTTACATACATATATACACGCATACTGTTGAATACCACAGCTTGATAGTTAAGATTTATTTAAGTCCTACATGTTTGGAGGTTGTCTGTATCACCCTTAGTACAAAATACAAACACAGAAATTGCCTAATTGAAGTCTAACTTAATCTGAAACTATGAGTGTAACCTACATTAAAGATATGTTCTGTTTTATTAATTTCTAATTCTTTTCTGTAAATGCACAATAAAACATTACAATCTGTATACATCTTCTCACAAATTTTCTTTCCTCAGAAGAAATTATGTATATATGTAGTAATGTTATGATCTCAGAGGAATCAAGAATTATCATGAATTTGTTAGCCTGTTTTTTAGAGTATAAAATACAATAAATGCTCTTGAAGCATTCTGCTAATGCCTCCTTCTCTAAGTTCTCTGATAATATTTCATTATAAAGGTTGCAATCACCTTCTTTTAAAACTCAAGCTTGTTTTCTATAAAGTATACTTGAAGAGAACTTGAAAAACATTTAACTGAAATCACTAATGCTTTCAGTTGATGCATGGCTGAATTCACCCAAAGAATTCCTAGATATACACCCCAGCCATTGCTCAGCATTTTAAGTTACAATTCTGTATTTATTAAAATTAACCAAACTGATCTATATGACTCAGTCACCAGAGTATCACTAGCAACCAAACCAGACATAAGGATGTGTTCTTTTTTGCAGCCATCTTTGTGAAAATGCTCTATTTGTGTCTTCTTGGAAAACTAATCAACAAATCATGATTATCATTCCTGAAAAACAGCACTCCTACTGCACAGTATTAATTCCTGAAGCCCACTATTAGAGGCAAACCACCATCGGGGAAAGTCTGTGATTTTCCAACACTCTTCAAACTACCTTTTCAGATACTCATAACAGAAATTTGATAAACTGATACAGCTCTAATAATCACACTGCCACTACAGAGTAGAAAAATTTTAGGTATTGGAGAGTAATATTGTTTCAATTTAGCTTCAGCATCAGAAGTGTAGTTAGAAAGAAGTCTGCCTATTTTTACTAAGAACTAAATCTTTTGAAAGAAAACAAGTATCTGAAAACAAACCTAAAATCTACAGTGGCCTTGTAATGTTGCTTTAAGTTATTTATTAGTATATCAAATACCTGCAACACACTGTCACATTCAGTCAACATGTTACAAATACATATTATAGTGTTGGCTTTTCACAAATAATGAATGCTATGTGTATAATATTAACCTTTATGTTGTAGAAATGTAACCATTATTAAATGTTTTTTTTTCTTTTGTTCTACCTTAGAGATAGTTGAAAAATAACTAACCAAAGATATGTTGAAATGCAACTAACAAATTATAAGCTTAACTAGATAAGCACAGATGTGATGACTCCAGCCCCAGGAAGCCATAACTCCAGCCCCAAAGACAACCTCAGATAAACACAGAAGTGATAACTTCAGCCCCAGGACAATCTCAAATGACAGACCCCTGATACCAGACACCTCTATCCACAAATCTTCCAAGAATCAGCATACGGAGGAATTCCTCACATACCTAAAAGGCCATGTGTTTTTCAGAAGTATGAATATACATATTTACCTACGACTATGTAACAGGCTGATGCAATAAAAAATGTATATAAAGAGAGTGTCTAACCAGGGCTGGCACGCTCTTGGCTCGGTGCCAAGGGTTGCCCAGCGTCCCCTGGACGCTGTAATCCTTTTGCTCTATCCTTTGTCCCTTATTGTTATTCCCTATTAAAAACCTTTAATTCAGCAGGAGACTGGACCTCGTTTTTAACAAACAGTAACTGTGAAGCATAACCAAGAAATAGGCACCGATGCAACAGCTGAAGATTGCATTAAAAAATAAAAATACGAGCATGCCACTCCACATACATTTCTCCATTAGCATGGTCGACAGAATAAATGACATTTACTCACAGTAAATAGCTCAATCTGCTGATAAGAACGTAACAATGTGATTAGGAAGTTGATAAATGCCTAAATTTCCTTGCCCTCCATACACAAGCAGGACAACAACTAAGATGTCACCGAGCGCTGCCTCCTGTCGGCGGTGACACGACCCTCGAGGGAGCCCGCTAGATGACGGGAACCCCGGGCCGCTGAAGGTCATCCCGGGCACCGCCTGTGGGTACCTCGCAGCCCACCGCTAACACTGAATGGAGGGAGAGCAAGACAGCGCTACTTTACATTATAGCATCACCACCGCCAAAAGAGTCCTGTCAGCTGCCAACCCAGACAGGCGCCGGAATTCCTCCTCCGCCCGGGACCGCGGGGCCAGCCCCGGACACCGCCTCAGGCTCGGGCCCCGCGCTCCGACCCCAAGCAGCCGCAGGGAAGCCGCCGCACGGCCCGCGCGGCCCGCCGTACCTTCCAGCCCGGGTGGTGCCGCGGCTCGGCGGGGAGCGGCCCCAGGGGCAAGAGGAGGGAGGGTTAACCCCTGAAGGGCTGTGAGGCACACAGAGCGCCGCTCGCCCGTGAGGCGGCAGAGCAGCCCCGGGCCGGCGCCGAGCGCTCGCTTACCCGCCCCAGGCTGCACTCACCCCGGCGCCGCTCCTTCCCGCCGCAGCCCCGCATGCAACACAGCGGCGACTGAGGAAGGGCACCGGTGGCTTCCGCTCGGCTGCCGCCCAGAACTACAGCCCCCGGCGGGCCGCTGCCAGTGACGAGCCCCACAATGCGCCGGGCCGCGTACTGCGGGCAGCCCCCACCGCTGGGCTCGGCGGAGCCGGGAGCGGGGCGGGGTTCTGGCGAGCGGCGCGGCGGTGGCGCCGGCCCCCAGCCCTGACGCCAGCGGCGGCGGGCAGGAGCGGGCGCTGCCGCCCTGTAAGGCTTCCCGGCTGTGCCGGGGCTCCGCGCTGGCCGCGCCCTCTGCCCTGCTGCGGGGGAAGCCGGGCGGACCGGGGAGAGGGAGCGGCGCACACCGAGCTCGGGAGGCGGCTGCGGGGAGCGGAGCCCTGTCCCGGCCGCCGCGGGAGGCCGGAGGGAGGCGGGGGCCCAGCGAGGAAGGCGAGGTACGAACTTAACGGAACTTAACGGAGCGAGTGAGGAACTGCGGGGGACCCTGTGGGGCGTCCTTCCACACGTTCCGGTGCTTTGTCACGGACGGATCATTTCACTCGAGATACACGACCGTGAGCTGCCTCAGTCACTGCAAACGCTGAAGTAGGAGCCGCAACTCAGCGTCAGCAGAACCCAATAACGCGAGTTCGCGGTACCGGGGCTTCGTGCTCCGGAGTCTCCACACTCCCCCACCCCACAGGCACGGGTTACTGTGTTTTTTCCTGCCCTGCAGCGTTCGCTGGCTGCAGCTTTGGCCAAACTGCAATGAACGTATCATTTTACCTGTATAACACTGTTACTATCTACAGCACAGAAAAAAAAAAAGCCTGCGATACAGAAGGAAAAATGTGGGAACGGGGTTTATGTGCGGACATTATCCAAAGCGTATTGAAACAATGTCAAACTACATAAGAAAAATCTTAAAATTGTAATGTTATCTGAATAAACATGCATCACAGATGTGTCTGTTAGCTGACTATACACCTTTGAACTAAGTCTACAATAATTTGACGTCGGTATGTCATAGTTATCAAGATTTAATTCTTCAGCTTAGCTTTTGTAGTTTCATATTGCAAGCAGCAGAATAAATTGCCCTGTGTAGCATGTTCTTTCCAGACAGGAGAAGGATGCTGTAGCCATTACAGTGCTGGGCAGTATCCTGAAGCACCTGCATTCTTTTTTTTCTCTACTCTGCTACTGACTTCCTCAGTGAAGTTGGTTAAGTCAAATGCTGATGCTCTGAAGGTGCGCAATACCTGCTACGGATCAACTTTTGTCTCCATTTGGTACCTCTAATAAGGAATTAGAGTATTTCTTTACTCCAAGCAGATCTTCAGGGTAAAAATGTAACAGATTAGGAATGTCTTGGCTATTTGGCTGTGAATGGGTAATGAGGGCTTCTTAGCTTTTCAAGAGCATTCCCTTGATTAAGTAGCGTACATAATTGAAATACAGGATATACACAAGCTTGATTCCTTAATAAACAAAATTATCCGTTTCTGGTATAGTACTTCAGCTTTTTTAAGTTAACTTTCATACAAAAACTTGCATATTAACATATAACTAACTGTAGCTGACTTTTTCTCAGCCACCAAGTAGGATTCTTCATGGTGGCTGGAAAGCTGCCTATCAGAAAAGGACCTGGGGTTGCTCTTTGACAGCTGACTGAACATGAGCCAGAAGCATGTCCAAGTGGCCAAGGCCAATGGCATCCTGACTTGTATCAGCAGTATTGCAGCCAGCAGGACCAAGGAAGTGATTGTCCATCCGTACTCACTGGTGAGACCAGTTCACTTCTCAAGTACCGTGTTCAGTTTTAAGCCCCTCACAAGAAGAAAGACATTGAGGCACTGGAGGGTGTTCAGAGAAGGGCAACACAACTGGTGAAAGGTCTGGAGCCACGAGTATTATAAGGAGTGGCTGAAAGACTTTAGCCTGGAGAAGAGGAGGCTTAGGGAGACCTTCTTACTCTACAATTACCTGAAAGGAGGTGACAGTGAGGTGGGAGTTGGCCTCCCACATAACAAGCAATAGGATGATGGTAATTGGCCTCAAGTTGCACCAAGAGAGGTTTAGATTGGATCTTAGGGAAATTTTTGTTACTGAAAGGGTTGTCAAGCATTGAAACAGGCTGCCTAGAGAAGTGGTGGAGTCACTGTCCCTGGTAGTGTTCAAAAGACACGTACATGTGGTGCTTAGGGACATGGTTTAGTGGTGGGCCTGGCAGTCTTAGGTTAATGGTTGGCCTCTGTGATCTTTGAGGTCTTTTCCAACGTTAATGATTCTACTGTTGAAGACTTGCTTATAGCTAAAGTAAAATAGTTAGTCCCATTCTATACTTAGAGAAGCTTTGATATGCTTATTTGGACATCTCACTGCCTGAACTTTCAAAGCATCAGACATAAAGTAAATCTGCTAGAGGACTTTCAGAGAGGCTACACTGATCTGTGAGGGAGTTTGCTGATTCTGTAGCCTAAGTAAAGTGAAAATTATTGGAGTTGCTTCTCTTTTTTTTTTTTTTAACTGAAATCCTTTACAATAGTATTTCCTCTCTCACTTGTGAAATGTAAAGTGCAATTGCTTCTGCCTTGCTTTTTTTGTGAGCTAGTTAAGCTGCACACAGCTAAACCAAAATCTGACTAGCACAGCTGTGCTCCTTTAAAACAACAGACAATGATTTCTTTTCCTACGAACTGCCAAGGATTCAGGAGTCCATTGTTTGGTTTTTTTTTACTTTCTGCACTTGTGCAGTTAAATTACAATTAAATGGTTTGTTCAGAAGTGGCAATAAAACTTCTAAACCCATAAATTAAAAAGGAATACTTGAATTGACCTGTAGCCCTCAGTGTGGAGTTTGAAATTGATATGCTACTTAAATAGAAGCGAACGTTCCCTGAGCTGGAGTTCTGAGGTTTTGTGTGTGTTAGCTGACAGGAATGCTGCACAGGTTTGATTAAGGAGATACAAGTTTATCACAGGTTTATGTATCATCTTACTTCGCTACTTTTTTTTTTTCTAGGATAAATGGGTGTGTATGACTTTTCCCCTGATCTAAAGCGGTTCCATGTCTTGTTTGGTAAGTTTGTCTTTAAAAATTTTGGCTGTTGTACCTTGTTACCCAGCTATACCTTAATGTGAAAAGCCCTGGTGAAATGTCTTGCTTGAGGGGATTTCCACAGTGCTGAGATGTTTGAATTTTGTTGTGTCAACTTTGGTGAAGGAGACTTTATAGTCTCTTCTCTCTAGGTCTGCCATGTATGTGCTTTATGCTGTTTCTTAACCCCTTGATTGACTTGTAGCAGAAGACTTTCTGAACTCCTGCTTATAGGGGCTACTTTTTTACATTTTCCTACTGCTATATTTAATAAATTGCAGCAACTCCACCAACATTCACTTTTTTCTGTTCTCAAGGACTGCTCCTGTATTCTGCGTACACCAGTTGAATCAATCAGACCAGAAGAGCTATCTCAGAGTAGCATCCATGAATGCCTGGTAAGAATAGAAACTTTAGCTCCCAAGGTTAAATATAAAACTGGTACATATTAAAAATAATCTCATTAGGGAGTACTTCTTAAAATGTTGACAGCAAAAATAACTGGAGTAGCTCGGGGATTCCACTTTGGAAGAAGACTGTAGGTAACTAAGTGTTAATCTTGTGCTGGTTTAAAAACAAACACACACACACAAAACCTGTAACTCATAAAACTGAGTCATAGTAATGGTAAAAGTACCAGCTTGAATGTTATTATTTGAGTACTGGACTTTACCATTAATAATACTTTTGCATTAATTTAAAAAATATAAATGACTAAAAATTAGGTAGTAATTTTGAGAACTGTTTCTTCTCTCTGTTAGGCTGATTCTGATCTAGCCTGGATTCCCCCATCTACAGGAAGGAATGAAATGGTATTTCGCTCTTCTAATGTCTCTCATTATGAACTCCAGCTGGAAATAGGTAATATAAGTGTACCTTAAAATATTTTTTCTTCCTGCTATCAATAGTGCATTGCTAACTGCAGTAAATATTAAGTTTGGAAAATGTAGGACTATTCTTGTGTCTCCTTAGTTGAGAAAAGTGCAGAGCATTGCTCATATTTCAGTAATTGCTTATTTCAAGATATAAGATAAATTGACGATTACCTGAAATTGTCTCTTGATGTTTGTGCCAAAGTCTGTGGTATGTGACAATAAATACAGTATTAAGTAACATAATTTCTTGTAACTTGGCTACCCAGGTCGATTGTTCAATGGATGGCTGCCTTAGATCCTACTATGCATGCATATGTTTATGTGAATATGCATGTTAAATGTTGTTCATTTAGATGTGTAATTGATACTGACATATGTTTGAACACTTTTAGTTGTTCTCAAAATAGCAGAGCCATGCTTCAATTAATTTGCTGCATACATTTTGCTGCAACTACTTAAGGTCTTGACATTCTGAAAGAAAAGGACACACCGCTATCAATTCCAATTTTAAAACTGGAAAATTACCTCTATATATGAAGGAAACCATGTGGTGGATTATTATGCTTTCCAGTGTTAAGGTAGCTATTTCTGGTTTCAGGGAGGAGGTTCAACAACTTAACTTCAGTCTACCTTGCACGACATACACCTACAGACATGCAAGTTGCTGTAAGGATCACAGACCTAGAAAATTGCTCTGAAGAGCACTTGAAAGCCTTACAGGTAAAGGAACAGCAATTCTGTACAAAGCCTGATGAAGACAGTGAGGAATACACATGAGATTACTGAACAGAGGTAGCCTTTGTTTGCACTGAGTCATTTCAGTCAAGTTTTTTCTTCCAAAGGAGTAGAATATAGTAAACACAACACGTGTAAATTTGAGAGTTGCATTCTGAAGACAACAGTTGACAATTGCGTTAGAAATACTTCTGTAGTTGTACAACTTATTTGAAACATGTTCTGTATTCTTATTTAACACCAAAAGTTTGGACTATGAACAGACTAGATTTACTTCAGACAAATGCAATTACAGGCAAGATATTTACATTTCTGTTGCAGGTGATGTTCCTAGCCTGCAATCTTGTATAAATGCAAGGAAACAGTTCTCTTTACTGATTACTGATGTAGTTAATGCTCTTAGTAGGACTTCTGTCTTGTGATTAACACATCCACTTTCATTTAATTCCATAGAATGAGGTGGTTTTATCCCACTTTTTCCAGCATCCCAATATAATGACATTTTGGACAGTGTTTACAGCTGGAAGCTGGCTTTGGGTCATCTCCCCATTCATGGCCTACGGTAAGAACTGCTAATTGCAATTTTAGAATAGGAAAAAGGGCTGATACAAGTTGGACCACATGGTCCATGAGACGTTTTTCTTTAATCATCTCCTGTCTTTAGAAAAAACAAACTTTCTCAAACTATTTGTTGAGAGAAGACTGCCTCCCCAGTGAAAACTGGTATTTGAACCACATTAAATTCCACTTAGCCCTAGTACCCACCATGTGAGGAATGGTAATTGGGAGATGTTGATTTTATACAACTTCTGCTAAGAGAAAATGTATCTACATGGAATACAGGTCGGGCATAGACTTCCAGTTAACAGAAGCATGACATGGGTGTGGTCTTTGCCTGATGGATGCATCAGTTGCATCCATGTAATAACTCTCTGGTGCACCAGAGTCAATACAAACACTGTAACACTGTATACACTCATCAAGAGTAGCAAAGTATAGAGAAGTAATTTAACAAGACTTGTTAGGCCTAGCTAGGTTTTTTTCACTTCCAGGTTCAGCTAGACACCTGCTGAAGACTTACTTTCCTGAAGGAATGAGTGAAGCTTTGATAGGGAACATTCTGTTTGGTGCAATCAGAGGATTAAATTACATGCACCAGAATGGATATATTCACAGGTAGGAGAATGTCAATAGGTAAGAACCAGATTATAGCATCTCACCTTAAGTATTGTCTCTTTCCCTTTCCTATATATCTTCTTATGTCAGACAGTGCACAAGTAATGATTTTTTTAATAACACAGCAGAACCAAGTTTGTAAAATCTTAACAGGAAATGTATTTGTACATTTCTTCAAGCCAGTTGTTGCAGCGATTATACATCTGCCTGGCTTTGTCTCCTTGAAGCAGAACAAAACCAGATTATAGAAGGGGCTTCCTTAGTTTATGCCCGTTGCAGGGAAGAAGGGCCCTTCTCCAGTTTCTGACACTTTTATCCTGATCTTCTCTCTTAATAGAGAGATGAACTCCATGCTAACTGTAAGTCAATGAAATAGGAAAGTCTTTTTGTTCTAGTAGTGCTTTGGGTAATTCTTATAACTAAAATTTACCACTTTATGTTACAGGAATATTAAAGCTAGCCACATACTGATTTCAGAGGATGGGCTGGTTTCTCTCTCTGGCCTAAACAACCTCTACAGTTTGGTTAACAATGGACAGAAGTCAAAGGTGGTATATGATTTCCCCCAGTTTAGTACATCTGTTCTTCCTTGGCTGAGTCCTGAACTACTGAGACAGGTTAGTGTAAATTGCACATAATTTTTCCTGTTCAAAGGAAGAATTTGAATTGTGGCAGTATTAGTGCAGAATTAGTGGCAGTACTCAATTTCCAACTTAAGTCTGCTTGTAGAAGTGCAATGGAAGATGTTGAACTGCAACTTCTAAAAGTACATGTATGTACTGAATTTTTAATTCTTCTAGAGAGAACCAGGTGTTGGTAAGATGATGCTGTAGTAAGTCTCTTTACTCAACCCTCCTGGAAACTACTACACATCCTGAAACTTGTGTTCAGTACAGCTATCAGATTTCTGAAAAAAAGCCTGAGGTTTCACAATGTAATTGCTTCAATACTGTGTAGATTATAGGGTATTATAATCTTGCTTTGAAGCAGGCACTTGTATTCTTGTCGGCACCACTCAATGGCATCAGTGATCAGTAGTGTTTTTGTTCTCTCGCAGGATTTGTCTGGCTATAACATGAAGTCTGACATTTACAGCGTGGGAATTACAGCATGTGAATTAGCCAATGGACATGTTCCATTTCAAGATATGCCTCGCACTCAGGTGCAGTGCTAGCCTTTATCTCTAGTTTAAAATGTGCTGAGCATTTTTTTTGTTTTACTCAGAGAAACCAGTGCTATTACTGCTAAAATAGAGTCTGCTTTTTGTTACTTCAAATATGCATGCTGCATTCTAGAACAAATAATCCTTCCCTCCCTATTCCCTCTTATTAGATGCTGTTGCAAAAGCTGAAAGGTCCCACCTACTGTCCTTGGGATATAAATACTTTTCCTCGGGGGGAATCCAGGATGAAGAATTCCCGATCAGGTGTTGATTCTGGAATTGGTGAGAGCATGACACGCACAATGACCAGTGAAAGACTACAAATGCCCTTTTCCAAAACATTTTCACCTGCTTTCCACAACTTGGTAGAACTTTGCTTGCAACAGGACCCTGAGAAAAGGTAATGTTCTGGTGAATACTAATTTTTTTGTCACTTCAATCTAAGACCAAGTATAGCTCACAGTTTAGGATACAGTAATTAGTTGAATACTATTAAAGTCAGGATTTCAGACCAGATGTACTATGTAAAACAACACACTTACATTTGGTTTTGTAATTTAAGAATTATCTTTTCTGATAATAATCTTTTCTGATAAGGAATCACACTTTTAAAGTAATTTGACCCCTGAATTTCTTTTAATATGAATGTGCTTTGTAATAAGTAAAATTAATTTTCAAACATGTACTTTGTCCAAGAAAAAAACTAGAAATTTGAAATACAGGCTTTCAGTTCTGTGTCTCTTTTGAATGAGACATTAAATTCCTTGTTAAACAGAAATGTGAAAAAGCTTTTAAAAATAGATTTCTTCAGTAGTGCTTTCACTACAAATTGAGGCATAGAATGTAGGAATTGTGTGCTGCTTTTCTCATGCTTCACATTTGTCCTGTGGATGAAAAACCACAGGGCTTAAGTTGATTTGTCAGTCTGGCCCATTATCCAAATGCAGTATTCTCCTTTCCAAAACATAATTATATTGTTCATTTTATGATTCAGGCCATCAGCAAGCAGTTTGCTTTCGCACACGTTCTTCAAACAGGTGAGTTTGTGACATTTTGTTAAATGACACAGCTATAATCTAAATAAGACACAAAAAGAGCTAGATTACAAAATAATGAAGTTACCTGGAGCCAAAAAGCATTCTGTAAGAAAATACCTGATGTAGACTTTTTTTTTTAAACAAAATGGTATTGATAGAGTATAGGGAGCATAAGATTAACCCATTTCCCCATTGATGTTGATTTAACTTAACTAAAGGCAGCCTAACTAATAAGAAAAATGGTTAATATTCTTAATTTAAAGCAGACCTGTGCAGATGATTGAATTAATCTTGAAAGACTAATAGAGTGGGGAAAGCAAAACCTCTCATCCTGTTACTTTCAGTATTGTAACATGCAAGAACATGGCTCTGATTTCACATGCTTTTAATGAAGTCAGTTGCAAAGTTATGGAGACTCTTATTTGCAGCCGTATTTTAACTTTTTTTTCTTTCTAGATAAAAGAACAAACACAGAATTCCCTACTGTCTCTATTACCACCTCCTATTCAAAATAACAGATCAGAGTTCTTGGCACGGCCCTCAGCAGCAGCTGGGACTGAACTTGGACATATTACTACAAATCAAGATGATACAGACTGGGAATTCTAAATAAATACCAAAGAATGATACCTCTCAAGTGTTTCAGAGAAGGAAAATGTGATTTGTGTTTGCTGCTTTTGTATGGTTAAAATACAGTTAGACCAAGTATACTTGAAATGCCATGAAGTAGCTATATTTCATTAACTTCCTCTTGGCATCACAAAATGCAGCGTGCCTCACTCTGACTGCAAGGAAGACTGTGTATAAAGAATGGCTGAATGCTTACTTCTCTCTTTCAAAGTCTTTTTTAACAAGAGAGTCCCTGCTGTGATCTTATTCTGTACTGTATTATCAGCTCATATTGCTGCAGTCTACGTGCCTTTCTGAATTCAGGCTGGGGGTTTGTCTGTGATCTTACTTAAACATCTATTTGTCTTCTCGTTACGACCCAAATCATTTTAGTAAGGAGGAATCCTCCATTTCCAAGTTGCAGTGTGAAACTGCACAAATTAGTTGCTTAGGTAAATAAATGTTGCTCTCTCAGAAGACATTTTGCTCACTTCACATCTTGCCAAAAGTTAGCTATGCATCATTTTCCATGCGGTTTTAGTACTGCGTATTTCCCAAAGAAATTAAGCTGCTTGGAAGTGTGGCTCATGTTCTTGTATCTGTCGACATTCTTAGTACAAATCTGGGCTTTTGCACCTCTGTTTATTGTTGCGTCGTTTTAGCAGTTAATCTGAGGACTTCTTACTATACAAAGTAAGTCTCAAGTTCTAGCAGGTACGGGTTAATTTTGAAGAGTCATATTAAATAATCTAAAGTTACTGTACATATTTTTATTTATGTTGTATTCCTGTTCACCACCAGAATTTACCAGAACCTAATACTGTTTTCTTAGAAGAAAAGGCAACATGCTTTAAGCTGCACTGGCACTGCTGCTTGCCAACAAGCATCTTCTGCAAGGCGGAATTAAATTCCCATGTATAGATTCAGCCGTAGTAAGAACCTAATGACCACCCAGGATCCAAGTGAATTTGTCTGTTCTAAGTCAGATGAAAAGCTGTCTTCTCCCTAGAGTTCAGTAAGTTCTCATCTCTCATACTGTACCAGGAAACTCAAACTGTACAAAAGCAGCTTTTTTTTTAAAAAAAAAACCTGGATATTCTCATCGTGTTGTAGCAAAAGTTGTGTCCCAAAGCCACCAGGACTTTACTGATGGAAGTGTGACTGTGGTAAAAAAGCATAAATAGATACTGAATGGATATATTTTACATTTTCAACATAAACAGCATTCCACATAGGTCTTCAAGTCTTCCATAGCTGAGCAGGCCTGTAGCCAACTTTGAGAGTAACACTGTATTGCCAGCAGCTTTGCTACAAGGCCTTGAAGACCAAATAACTGAAATACAAGCCTGAGAGACACATAAAATTCTAAATGACCACATAAAAGTGCTAACAAAAAAGTTGATTCTACTCATTATGCTGTGAAGAGAGCTCTGTATTTCTAAACCTAACATGTGAAACTTAAGATTAAAAATCTGTCAATAAACTTACCCTATCTGCCTCCATTTATATCTGTAATTCTTGGACTTCTGTTTTCACCATAGTCCAGTCATACAAACAGCTTCTTGTTACTGCAGGAAAAAAATTATATTCATGTCAATCATTAGGTAAGAAAATAGTTGTCCAAACTAGAAAGTTATTCTGATAAAAAAAATACTAATAACATAATTGTGTACTCTTGAAGAAGATACTATTTTCACATGGACCCCATGTTCTTAATTCTTAACCATTACAAATTTGGACTGTTTGCAAGTCAAATGCATTAAATAGCATCTACAAGTAAATTTTGATTAACAATCCATATAAAAACCAAGTCAAATAAGTGAGAACACACATGAAGTTCTACATATTTTAATTACAGACCTGTGAATAAATATTACTACTATTAAAACCTGTAGAAAATTTCAGGCAGCTTAACTGCTAGTATTTTCAAACTTCTCTTGCAACAAGTGCTGTGAACTGTAAAGATGAACTTGGATACTAATAATAATGTCAGTACAAAGTTATTCAAACCACCACATGTTCCAGTGGAGTTACTTTGCTGCTCTCTCTTTTTGTGAAAAAAAAATAAAAATAAAAAACTTACTTCTATGCATTGTTCCAATTTCTTTAGTGATGTAACTTTTTAAGAAGAAAATTAAATACAACTGTTTTAAGTTAAAAAGCTCACAAGTCTTTACTGTTAGAACTACTCCTTGTCAACAACTAAGTCTTCTCAAACAAAAGCAAATAAGAGGCATTGTGACTTCTTAAAATAACCAGAAATACTGGACAATACTCCCTGGATAATATTTGCTGAAAAGTTTGATATCATTGTGCTCATTAACTGTGATGCTTTCTATTAAGGAATAATGCAAAATAAATACTAGTTAGGAAAGAAAATGTGTAATCATATTATTAAGGTTTCAACTACCTGTCACTGAAAAGATGATCTTGGAAACAATTGTTCTGATAATCTGAAGTTTTTGCATACAGTTAGTTTTCAAAATCTGAAATTCATGATCTGCATTGTTAAGATTCAAGTTGCAGAGACTTTCTACTCCAAGGTGACAGTTCAAGCACAATAGTTTTTCGTTGGGTTTTTTTTTTTGGAGTCCTTGTTTACTCTTGCTCATACCAATGATGTATGTTATCAGCATGTGAACTAGAACTAAACTTGGACTTGAAATTTCCAAGTATCTTACATTTCGGCTCCATGTGATGTATTTTCAAAGGGGCTTATAAAACTTATGCATTTGCAAAATCTCATGGCCAATGAAACAGAAATCTATAACCTGATTACTTTTGAAATACTTGTGAAAACAATGCAAGTGGGTTCTTTGCTGCCACCTTTCTTTATGCTAGCATTTAGCACTATGCAAAATAAATAACTGTGTAATACAAAACTTAATGTTAATTAACATTCTGAATATATGCTCAATGCTGTTGAGTGTCTCACTGTCTTGGTCTGATAGCACAGCAGTTTGTGAATGACTGAATGGATGAACACAGGAAAATATGTGATCAACGCAGAATCAACTTGATCTGATACATGAGTTACTCACTTTAAAGAGTCTCAATGCAATAAGTATCCATCGAAGAGAGAAGAATTTCTTCCACTTGATGAATAGAAATAAATATATATTTTTTTAATTATGGAGTTTTACCTTGCCTCTCGCTTTTCCCTACCCCTCTCCTTCTCTTCAAGTGCTATCAAAATAGTTTTTAACCTAGAGGATGGTTAAAATTATGGAAAAGCATTTGAAAACCATTGTTCTGAACCTCTCTTGACAAGAGGCAGGTACCTAAGTAGATGATTTGCATACCCTGACTTTAATGGTATTAAGTAGCTTTACTAAAGTATATTAGCTTGCCTAATAAACCTCTGAAACAAGTAAGATAGCAGTAATGACCTTCCTGATGATGGCCATCCCTATCCTGGATTAACGAGGAAAACCTACTAAAATTCGGAAATAGTACACATTACATTCAGCAAGGAAGACTTCAAAGGACTATGAGTAGGAACCATACTATGAAATAAAACAATCTGATATAACAGACAAGCAAAGACTTGAGGTTACAAAAAAAGAAAGCACTGAAAATTGAGGTGGTCTACTAATAACCTGGTAGCAGAATAACATTTGGTATTTAATGCAATTAAATCTATCCAGAAACTTGAGACAGGATGAAGGAAAGAATATTAGGTTTAAACAGGTGCCTGTGGAAACCACCATAATTCCCAGATGAAAACAACTAGTTCTATTGTATAAATTAGTTACATATATGTTAGTTTCTTATCCGAAAGTCCCAGACAGTTCCAGAAAAATGCCCCAAAACCCCATATGAAGTTAGCTGCAATGAAGTGGTGGTTTTATTTTTAGATTAAGATTAGAGAACACACCATTATTACTGGGTTTACCTACATACCCAGATTCATGGAATTCACTTGTCCTCTCATGAAATCCACCCACAGTGGAAGAGAATGCATTGCTAGCAGAATGCAGAGGTGTTCCTCTGTTTTGTCAAAATTTACATGACATATGGGTCAAGAGTATCAATGCTGAGTTTATCTACTCTATTTTATTTTCAGAATTTGTTTATTCTACATTCTGATATCAATTATCCTTCTAATCCTCACATTTCATACAGTCAAAAGAAAAATATTCTTACAGGCAGATTTCCTTTTGCCCATGTGAAATATGGAAAGTCAGTCATAGATGAGTTTTCTTTAAATGCTTTCCTAGTTTGAGGTAGCTGTTGTTCTACAGTAGCTGATGGAGCCATCACAGACTTGTGCAATGATATATTTGGCTGGCTGTCATGCCCTTTTTCCTGCTCCACCTTCTGCTTCAAGTTTTCCTTATCATGGGAGAACACATGATTTTGAATCCTTGGACGCTGCAGCATGTGATGTTGAAAAAGGTGGTTTAGTATACTTTCCATGATATTTCTTTACAACATTACTAGATTTCCTCAAACTAGTTTTGAGGACCAAGTAGTTTGTTTCTCCTTCTTAAATAGCATATTTATTAACATTTGACCCAGATGCTGGTGGCATGGCACATTTCTCTACATTGCTTGTCTTTTGACTTCCAGTCAGGACTTTTTGGCAACTTTTCTTTTTCTGTATGCTGGACTTGTAAAATGACAAATTTTGGGCAATTTGCTGTAAAGGTGAGCCATAGCCTACAAAGGTGCTCTGCTTGATTATCAGCATCGCAAGCATTTAAAATGGAGGAATTTTACTGTTTCAGATTTTGTTCTTTCTCTTTTACCACGAGACTTTGTAACAATTTCAAATTTACTGTTATTTCTTTTTTTTCACCCTTTTTTCAAAAGTGCAAAAGTGGTTGTCGTTGGGTTTTGGTGTTCTTTGGCGTTTTTTGGGGTTTTTTTTGTGGTTGTGAGTTTTGGTTTGAGTTTTGTTTGTTGGGGCGAGAAGGGGTGGAGAGGGGTTCCCCCACCAAGTACATTTATCTGTTTATTTACACTGTGGGGGTAAACATTAATCTGGCATTAGGTGGGGATGTTTATCCACAAGATCTTGCTTTTTCTGTCACTGTTTGAGGCCTGCCTCTATCCATCTGAAAAACCATGCCCTCTTCCACAGAATACAGTACAGGGAAACTCTGCAGGGAACTCGCAGCTAGGGAGGGACCTACAACTTTTACAGTTTGAAGGAAAGGTTACGTAAATTTCAAATACAGAATTATTAAAGCATACAGCTTGGTTCGTGTGTAGGAGCACGTGGGAATTTTTTGATTTCTGACTGGGTTTCCCTTTTGGACCGCACTGCCGCAACCACCGCCCGCTTACCTCAGGCCGAGTCCCTCATGGCGGCCCCCGCAGCGCCCCCCGGCGGCCGTTACCGCTGCGCGCGCGGCGCGAGGGCAGGGCGGGAAGTTTTTTGGGGTCTGAGGGGGAGCGGGGCGGTCAAAGCGCTCGGTAAATAAACGCACCGGGGACGGGAGGGCGACACACGGCAGGAAAAAACATCCCCAAAAGCACCCGTCGCCAGAAGCAGCAACCGGCGGGTTTCAGGAGGAAGGTCGGGAGCCGTCCTTGCCTTCCGTGAAAAAAGCGAGCAGCCCCGGGGGCACAGAACAAAAATAACACCCTGAGAAAACGGAGTCTGCAAGTGTCTGTGGACTTAGGCAGCAGTTTCAAGCACAGCCCCCTGAGGAATGCAATACCACCTTCCACACCACTATGAGGGAAAAGACAGGTAAGGCTTAGGCTTAGCTATAGGTACATACCTGGTGGTTTTCTCTGATCTCCCGAAGTCTTCAGTCACTTAATTCTGCTGCTAATATGCAAGCGAATAATTCTGACCTAACCATAACCCTCCAAAAGTTTACCTCAGCAATACCAAAACTACTTTAAAAAGAGACTCTGCAAATAAATGGCTCATGGCTTTATGCTGAGAAAGCTTCTTTGAAAGAGTAACATTTAAACCAAGTCGAAATTAACCAATTTTTAAGTAACTATAACATTTTAAGCAATTAAAACAATTTTGTTTTGGACGGCCTCCAGAGGTCCGCTGGGTCCAGCCTCTGACCAGGCTGTGTGGGGCTCTGTCCATCCAAGCCTGGAGCAGCACCAGACAGCCCCTCAGCCCCCCATCTAAAATCCTCAGACACGCTGATTTATTTTAAACAGATTGAACAGCTGGAAAAAGGACAAAGTAGTACCATCATTTCTAACTAGTTTACAGCAATTGTTTAATTGTTTCATATATGTAATAACAAGAATTTGGCACCAACATATCCGTAATTTTTTTCATTAACACAATGCATTAAAAACAATGATATGGAAACGCACAAAGGCATTTCAGTTAAGGCTTCTACAGATATTCATGTTCTATAATTAAACATCTATTTTGTAAACTCGTTCTAGAACCTTTCAAGAAACTGGCCTGAAATATTAATCACATTAAGTTCATTAATTCAATCCTTGCTCAACCATCTGAACACTACTGTATTTCACAATAAGAATGAATCTGGCTCATGGCTGGCACCACTTTGTGCAAGGGATACTTGGATGGCCAACTCCTAGTATTAATGTCAGAAATCAAGCAACGATGTTATCTCAAATTGTCCTGTACTGATGTGATGCCTTAGCACACTCAAGCTGAGCTCCGTATTTTATGGGCAAAATTATACTTCTGACCGTACCAAATGAAAGAAGTGTCACACAGCCATGCCATTAATAATGTCATCTTCAGGAGGTCAGTGATTCTGCAAGGAAACACACAGCATCAGGAGAAAGTGCGGTGGCAAACTACATGGGAACACTGTGTCTCATCTCTCATCTCCTAAAGCCAAATCACGGCAAGAACATCCAGTGCACAGCTGAAGGAGACCAGCACCCTGAATCTATCCATTTTAATGTACAATGCAGCACCAGCCACAATTTAGCTCTAGTTTTACAAAAATACAGACACAAGAGCCACAACAATTTACAAAAGAGGTTATTGGCTCCTTTGCACAACAAACTCAATGCCCCACAATGCAGCCAACAGCTGCAGAACATCTTTAATTCTCATAGATCTCTTTTCCCTCCCCGCCAAGATTACCACAGCTTTTAAAAGATGTCATGAATTTCTGAATAACTCAAACCTGCTGAATGGACATAAGAGAACACAAGTCCTCAACAGGGCAGCAACAGCCCTAATTATTCATGTTCCCATGTTTGTTTTGAAGCAACTCAGGTAACAGCACAGAAAGTTAGCACAGAAAGCACTGAAAGCTCTTTGACATTTCCTTTCAAGTCTTATCTGGCTACTCTTAATTTCACTACTAAAAAGTTCAGTCATTCTCCAGGGAACTTTCACAACTGCACCCCTTTTACAACCACCCATAGACACACATTAAATCAAACAAGGCAAAATCAATGTATGTCAAGTAACATACACAAACAGGTTTTGGGCTTTAGGCGATACTTTCTTAGTAAATGGTTTTCAATCTAGTCCTTTTCTGTGTCTGCTATGGAGATTGTTTTTCCTGTAACATATCCATTTATTCACATCTGCAATGCTTTCATTTTGCCACTTTAATATAAAGGAAAAGGAATGCTGGCTATCATCAGCAAAACCTGCCACAATTACTACTACATCACTGCATAGAAGGTGGGTTGCTGCTGAGTTTTTTGGTTGCTTTAACATGAATTTTCTTGTAATTTTAAGAAGAAGTTTCCCATTCGATCCTAACACAAAACAACAATTTGGGGGAAAACAATCTCCATCACAATAGGTAGAAGCAGGAACATTTTTAACATCTATGAAATCCAAGTTTGTTTAGAAAGAGAAGTGAATAAAACAATTGCTCTTGCCATACCAGATAAGGAGAAATCAGAACACTATTCTTGTGAGTACATATATAATAGTTATGCATCCTGACTGTTGAGAAATTACGGGACATGGATACATCCCATTGGTAACACAAAAACACCTTGTTTGATTAGACGTTTAACTGACCAAACTGCTGCATAATTAAAACTTACTTGTCTTGTATCTATATCAACTTGTAAGAACTCATAACCATCAAGATCTTTGTCAAGAGAACTAAATGAAGATAAATAAAGGTGTTCTCTTTTATGGATTATTAAACAAAATCCCTGTCAATTCAATCCTTTATTCTAGCAAATATTTTTAATTACAAATAAATGTAGATTACTTTATCCTTACTAACTTGGTGGGGTTTATGTTTCCTAACTCTGTTTTGTTGTAAATTTTCCTTAGACTACTTTTATCATAAGATTTTTTTTAATCTCTAGAAAATATTTAACCAAATCAGGTAAGATAACTGCTGACAGCATTTGCAGCCAAAGCAGGTTGTACTGTGCAGCAGTCAAAAAAGCACTGAACACCTGACCTTCTGCATCCCTCTAGTGTCTTTGGCTATGTAGGTAGCAATATTTACAAAATCACCTTGACTTTATGCACTAGGGATAATCTGTTTGGTAAAATAAAAAGTATAAAAGTTTTCAATCACATTTGGAAACTGTAACGTACATAAAAAGATCAACATTAAATATATACAATATAAAAATACATTTTTTCTTTATGAAAATTATAATACATAGGTATAATACACAACATGTTGAGCCATCAGTCACAGCTACAATATTTTCAGATTCTTGTTCCACACTTATGGCTGAACTCTGGGTATGACATCTACCTGAGGAAATTCCTCGATTTCAGAATGAAACATCAATTCTAAAAGAGAAAGAAAAGAATTACGTTTTCTTCGAAAACTTTCGCCTGAATACAATTCCATTATTCCTGAAAAGCACCCTGGGCATTCCCCCAAGTCTCCTGCTTTTCATCCCAATCATATCATCAACGACTCGGTGATGGCAAGGGCCACCAATGTTTTTAGAAAACTATTGTTGCTCCCCAAAATTGGCAACGTTAGCTGTCAATCATATGTAGTACCACTGTGCACTCAACATGCATGGCCACTG
Organism: Pardalotus punctatus; assembly: GCA_013400915.1. Classification (NCBI taxonomy): domain Eukaryota; kingdom Metazoa; phylum Chordata; class Aves; order Passeriformes; family Pardalotidae; genus Pardalotus; species Pardalotus punctatus. Next base: position 285,224 of record VZTX01001898.1, on the reverse strand, counting down.
AAATGCAACTCTGAAGTAGACTGAGGAATTGTTAAAGTTTTGAGAGCGTCAGACTCAGGAAGGAAGACTTCTGTTAAGAGACTCGGTCATTTTTAAATGTATCTGCTCTGTTTCAGTGATAAGTCAGCAGCACTAGAACTTGGCTTAGAAGGAACCACACATGAATGATACTTGCTCACTGCTGTCACCACGGCAGCTCAGGTCTGGGAAGCAGCCCAAGGCCAGCAGTGAAGGGCTTCTTGGGGAGAAACTGGCTATGCACACTCAGCACGTCATGAAGTAGCCCTTGGGGAGCTCTGTGCTGCTGTGGGTACAGTTTTCTCCTAGCTGGGTTTCCCTGCCAAGCTATACTGCACCTCAGTACGGGAGTGTTCTCTGTCCTGCTGTCTGCACATCCAGCACATCGACCAGGCAGTGTTTACCAGCAACTTGGCAACATGGTAAAGTTACAGTACATGAAATAATGTGATTTATCCTCTCAAGTTTGAGAGCCACATGTTTTTGCTACCCCATCCTTAGCAGACTCAACTTTCTCTACTATTTTGGAATAATTCCTAATAATTTCTCTCTAGAAACTTCTGAAGTGGTTTTCCAGTCTTAGTAGGCACATGTAAATATTAAAAAAAATTAATTAAAACCTGAGTAAAATTCTGCCATTGGATTCCTTGAGTAAGTCTTTATTATTTAAAAATTGGGTTTTAAATATTATTTAAGCATCTATTATAAATTTTACCATCAAGGACTGTAAAGGCTGCCACTCAGTTGTTTCGGATTTTTTAACTCATCAAATGAGTTATTAGAAATAAACATAGTAACTGGAGCCACCTGAAATACAGATACCTGTACATTAAAATTCTGAAGTAACCTGAAGAGGCACGTGGAATCCTCAGCGTCCCAAACACAAATCTTTGCTTCAATTCATGGTGTTCTTAGGATACCTGTTGACTTTTAAGTTGAAACTTGGGATTTGTATGTACAGCATACCTTCAAGTCACAGGCTGCATGCACTTGACAGGAACGCTGAGTTGTGACACACTTTTTGGATCCCAGGTGGAACACAAAAGGAAGAAGACCTAGTTTCTAGCCAAGTTTCCTCTATGAGAAGAACTTGCTTGCCTGCTCCTCCAAGCCTGGACCAGCACAAGCAGTCCATTTAAGTCCAGTTCTGCAAGCAAAAATCTGACTTTTCAAAGCTTGGGAGTTCCCAAAACTACTGCAATGTTCTATTGAAAATAATATCGGACTTGTAACGCATTAAGCACTTGCAGATGGAACATTAATAACATTAGGGGATTTTCTAAGACAAAAGTAGAATAAAAACATTTCAAATATTTAAAATACTATTAAAGTATTTTAAATTATTTTTCTCTTCAATGAAAAGAGACATTCTGTAATGTTTCAAAATTCACATTGCTTCAGACAGAACAAATAAGGCTTTTCTTTCCTCTTTAAACTAATGTTTATAAAACCAAAATCAGGCACCAGCATCCTAAGAAGCATTTGCTGTGGAAGGTTGCTAGGAGATACTTGTTTTTCCTCAGTCACAAAATTTCTCAGGACTAGTGTTGAACACCAAATGCAGAGCACAGCAGAATTTAAAAAAACCCAAAAAACTTGAATAAACAACATTTTGCCTATTAGTGTTTCCTACCTTCACTGTGGTCTAGCTCTGGTCGGGAAGACAAGAAGATCCAACTTGTCCCAACTAGAACAGACACTACCAGATTCACCACAACCCACGAATGAACAATTTCATCCTCTGTATCTGCCGTCCTGGGAAAAACACATGAAACCATCAGTCATCACTGGTACACAGAGGTTACAATAATAATTTCAACAGAGTATAATCAAAACAAGTTTGCTAAGCCCGATGTGAAAAGAAAGCTACTTGTGCAATCATGATGGTCTTGCATTGCAAAGGCCTGGTAGAGAGAACAATTACCAAAGACAGTGAGTGACTCAGCTAAGAAACCCCTTTATCTCATAGAGAATGTCCACTTGTATATTTCAATAATAAATTCCTTTTCTTGGTCAAGAGACAGAAAACAAAAATCAAAATCCATGGTCAAATTTTACAAAATGCCATCAGCTGATCTTAGTTTTAAGCACTTCCTCATGAGTCAGTAAGGCATGTGAACAGCGAGTCAGTAAATCTGTCTGGAAGCCAATGCAAGGATTTGTGTACAAACGCTGTGGGGTGGATGAGACAGGCCTTTAAGAAGGTATGATTTACATTAGCTGAAATTTTTCTTACTGTCATATCAGTAACAGGTTATGGTTTTGTTACTAGAATCTAGGCTTTTTAATAAACAACTCAATGAACATTTATATAGAAACCCTAAACCAGCCCCCAAACACCCCCTCCCCCCCAAATTACTGCCCAAACTAGCAAATTTACACATACATGATTTTGTTCTACTTCTGATTTACTTTAAAAACTCATGCTACCAGAATTTGAGTCCATTAATAGGTACTTCAGAAAGTAACAATTTTGGATGGGATCACCTAACATGAAATGATAGTTTGTATTTAAATGCCAGCTGTGTCTGCTAAGCCCATGCATCCTGTGGCAGACTCCTTCAAGAACAGTGTTTGACTGTCTACAGAATGTCCTGCCCTTGAACACAAAGTGGTTACCTCAGCAGGGTCCCACTTCTCATGCAAAAGAGACTCTTAAGGTTCCTGCCAGATGACATTTCCAGCATCATTCCAACTTTTGTTTGAGGTATAATGGATTTGCAACCAACATGACCAAACTCATCCTTGAGTTCTTGTTTTTCAGTGAAAATATAAAATATTCAGGACAAGCTCAAACAAAGGCAGGTTCAGAAATAAAATCCTTCATCAATACTTTCTTACATATCTTGTATAACCTCTTCAATCTGCCAGTTTGACAAGGGTTTGTAAGTGAGCTATGTTATAATTTACAGAAATGATTTCTTAAGTTTTCCTACCAGATGCTGCCATTTTCCGAAGGTGGTGTGTAGAGGTTGATTCTGTCACATGTCATCTGCTGGCTTAAGGATAAGATAAGAGCAGCAAAGTACACTGGAAGAAATTGAATTAGTAGCGTCAGATGCAAACTCCCAAAATGTTGTCTCATCATGGTACATGGTACTAATCACTACATTTTCTTTCCTTTCATTCCACTGCCTCCAGTGTTAGTCTCCTTTAATTCATTCTCCCTTCTTTAACATTCCCCATCAAAATCTGATTTCTGCACTTCTGCAATCCATGAGCTGCATCAAAGGTTCCATATTGTGATTCTGTTTTTTTGTTAGGTTTGTGTTCTATATTCAGAAATGGAAAAGAACTAACAGCCCCACTAATGCTACTCTTGCAAATGCTTTAAAAAGTATGTAGCAAAGTGTTTATGGCCTTTGCTATTATCAACTACTGAGCAAGCAATTTATTCTAAAGCAGAAAAAATCCTGGGAAGAAGATTTCACTAAAAAGAGTATGTAGGAGTTTTCCATTTACCCTATTTTCTGGACAACTTCCTACCCACTTTAAAATACTTACAGAAAGAAGCTAGTGCTGCTGGGTCTAGGGTAAGAAAGCCCCTCAGTGCAACTGATGCTTTTGCCAAATCAATCCTGATAACAAAACCAAGAGTCATTAACATAGCCCAATAAGACAATGATATTGTTCCTCTAACACTATTCTATTGTTCTTTTAGTTTTTGCAAGGTATTTTTCTGCCTCTGTAACAGTTCCTTAATATACAACTATATCCCACACACAACAATGGTCCCCATTATGCCAATTCTAAGAAAGACTGAAACAAAGGAGGATGTTCCATGAGGTCTGTAGCTTTCACACTGCAGACCTTTCTGAAACAGGGAAAATATGGAGACATCTGTCCTCTCTAATCCTTGCCATTCGGTTCAGTGTCCATGCTATTATAACTGCTTACATTACTTACAGGAGCAAATATGAGTAACTCAGAACTTCTCCCTGCCATCATTTCAGGAAAAAAAAGTCACAATTTTTTCCACAGCACCAACTCCTCCCCTGGCTTATCGTGGAAAGTATCTCTAGCTAAAATAAACATTTGTAACATCCACAAATCTAGTCTAGTTTATGATCTTTTTCGAGCTTCTTTCTTTTCATTCCCACTCTTAATCTGTAATACAGAAACTCTGGCTAAGCCAGGAAAACTGTTCACACAGCTAGGTTTCAAACCTGACTAGGGAATGGACTCATATGAAAAGTAACCTGATAGAAACATTTGTTGTTCTCCACCCCTCTTCACAGCCTTGTCTACAAAAAACCGGGTCAGCTATTACATTTGTTTCCCCTCCTGATCACACAAACAGCAGCAGTACGTTGAAGCACAGTGCAAGCACTGGACAGACAGGAGTACCAAAGGTCTGGATGCACAAGTACACCCTTTCTCTGTATAGTCGGCCACACGAAAATTAATTCTTGAAGTATATCAATTAAACCATCAAGAGCAAATCAAAATGTGCCATAGAAAGGAGAAAGGAACAGCTAATACACAAATTTCATACACCTTTCAAGTACAAACATATTTTACCTGTCAAAGGCTGAGACTGTACTGATAGACAGCAAGAAATAGAACAAACTTTGAGCTGGGTATGCTATTGTCTTATACTGTTCAAGCAGGTTGGAAACCATGGAAAGCTCATTTCCTGCCAAAATGTAGATAACCACGATGTTCCATACAGCATACCCAGCAAGGAAGCCGTGGGTGAAGAGGCCCAACACCCTGAATGGAGGAAAGAACATTACACCAGTTTTAAAATCTTGATTTAGCTATAGATAGGAAAGGCCTATGAATCCATCTGTTCAACCCTGCTTTTCAAAGCTTTTCAGAGATTGTTTCAGAGTGATGTTTCTGATCTAGTTTTAAAAATTCTAAGCCAGAGGACTTCTGCTTCCTCCCTTCACAGACTGCACCAGAACCTGTGCACTTAAAGAAAACAAAGATGTTTGGCCTTCCCATCATCACAGCTACAGAAATCAAACACTTTCACTTCTAACTGCCTGTAGCTTCCCAATACCATTGGCCCTTACACAATGTTCTAACTTGTCCCTAAGGCAGTCTTTTCATTATCTTCATTGGTAAGGAAACGCTTGAGAAGGAAGCACAGGCTTCCAGATAAAATACACCACAGAAGAAAATGGCTGTTATCTTCCCATTCTCTATCACAATACAACCACACATTAAAAAAATACACAATGTTTTCACTATTATGTGCAAGTTCATTCCCCCAGTCCAATTTCATTCCTCCCTCTTTTCACCAACCAGGATTTTTCTTTGAGAACTATCTGAATTCAGGTATTTTTATTCTGGTGATACACGTGATGGGTCAGTCTTATTTTCTAACACATTTCTGTAGGTGACTAGTATTGTGGTTATCAGCTCTATCTCTTACACCTGCTGCATCCTGAACCACCATTTATTGGGAATATCCAAAAGAAATAAAAATACATCACAGCTATTGAGGAAAGGCACTAATTTTCAGGGAGGGGGGAAAAAAAACCCTAAAACCAAACTCCTGATTTATGTTTATTTACATCAGAACATTTATTTTTCACCTGAAACTTCGGTGCACTGAGAGGGCAACATCTCTAGTAGTCCATGATGCCTTCACATCCAGAAGTACATTGATATTTTCAGTGGTTTTAATCAATTCTGCACGGTCAGCTGCCTGAAAACGCCCTGAAAAGATAAGGAAATCAGTTTTAGAGAGCTCTCCTTTCTTTCTTCATCATTTCTATATTAACACTTAGTGTTAAAAAGTTGTAATCATCAGAATTTCCATTAGAAAATTTCTTCTCCCCGCTTCCTGCCCTTTGTCCGCTTACATTGATACCAGGATATCTCTGGTCAGAGTGATGAATCCTGGCGGGTCAGGCTATGGATTTAAGAATGTGAAAAGCACTTTGGGAAATTACTTAGTGTTCCCTGGGACAAAAAACCTCAAACAAAATAACAGAAAGCCTAAACGCCCAGCAAAAAAATTTCCACTTGAAAGATTTTTTGTAAGTAGCAATTTCCTGTCAAGGTACTGTGACGATATTAAGTCAAAAAAACTCAGCTGAGTACTTTGAAACAGCCTTTTTCACCCTCACCATGGAATTAAAAAATTCAACCACATATACCAGTACAGAAACACCAGCATTCGCTATTGAAAAATTATCATGTACACTTATTTCCAAATAATTTTTGCTTTGGAAAACTTCTTTTAGAATTCTTCCCAATATTACAGTATTTGGATTTTAGATACAATAACGCTTCCTCTAATTTCAAGAATGTCCTTAAATAACTTAAATCTCAAGATGAACTTACGATTTTTTTCAACAAACACTTTGCTAACAGGCTGACTAATCCCAGTGGGAGCAGCAAACACGGGCTGCTGATCTGGACTTTTCCTATGCTCATCTTCAATGATGTCTTCCTCCTCCACTTCCAGCTCATTGGAACAGTGCATTTCAGCTGGCCGAGGTTTCCTGATGGCACCAAACATGCAATGGGACAGAGAAAGAACAGGAAGTAACATGTAAAATCCAAAGGCTCCTATGAACATTTAATGTGTTTAACTCGACTGAAAAGAAGTGATCGGGCTAATGACCTGCATAATATTACCCCATTTATAATTTTAAGGACTAAAGTTCCCATGGAGTTAGTTGACTAAAACCATAAGACTAATTCTGTAACAAGAGATTAACAATTAGAACATATTAGAAGAACTGGGGGGGAAAAAGCTAACTCTCATAAAATTAAGATAGTAAGAATGAAAGAAAGTGATTCCACATTCTAATTTTTTCATGTCTCTGAGTGAACTATTAGGCTCATGAAAATGTGTTCAGAGCTGTAATGCATCCAGGTATGCATAGAACAAAGAAGTGCAAAAAGTTAGATCATCTTAACCCTGGAAAGAACTGCACACAGGCTGAATGGTATTGTGGGCTCCAAGATTTTACATTTTTGTAAAATGACAATGTAAAATACTCCTCAGCCACATTCGCTGTCAGTTATTCCAAATTATGCGCTATAGAAGTTTTTTCTCACTTTGTTCTTTTTCTCTGTTTGCGGATCACTGTTTCTTCAGCTTCAGGGACATCCATGCCATTTCCATTCTGAAATAGGGATGCCACATTGTGCTGGGTAAAAGAGGTCTCAGAATCTGAAGATTAAAAAAAAAGCCCAACATGAAAGTTTCAGAGCTTTCATACAAATAGAAAGACATTCACCTAAATACATGAATAGTTATTACATAAAAGAGTGGCAAAAAAGTCACTATACTCTGATGATGTTAAGTATTACAAAATTTCCAAAACTGTATTGCCACTATTTTCATGGAAGTTTGTACCCTATGAAATCTGAAACTAGAAAGTGAAACCCTAAGATACCACTCACTCAGGGATTACTTTCAGCTGTTCTAAGTAACAAAGCACATGAAATGTTTTTAGCCAAAATACATGCTGTCCAATCATATTTCTGTGTTACCAAGTTTTATTTACTGCTCTTTCCCATCTGCAACTATTTCACTTACCAGTAGGTACTTTCTTCTTCTTGCGTTTCCTCTGAGGAGGGCCATCAGGAGGTTCAGGAGTTAGGGGCTCGCTGCTTTCAGACTGCTGACGCACTGCTACTTGGACAATGCCATCTGAAAACCACGAGAAAACATCCAGCAGCCTGAATTCAGAATCACTGAGAAACAGGCAAGAAAAGACTGCCATTTACTACAGTGTTGCCCAGCTGAGCAACAACTGAGATGAAAATGCATTGGCTAGGAAATATAAGAGTTGGGAATCAATGATGAGAAGTAGAAATATACAAAGGTATTTCGCTGTAAAAGTTTCATGCTCAGGAAGGAATTTAAGTATCCAAGAAGCAGCACAATTCCCATTTCCACATTTCCTATACAGCTGAGGACTGCCTGAAAAAATCCACCACAGGAAAGAACTGCACCTCTATACTTCTCTTTTCTATGTGCAAAGATTATAATGCAACAGCCAAGAAAAAATTAAGTTTATTACAAGGTGATCCACAAAGATGTGTTCTAAGGCAAAATGGCATCACATCAAAGGAAAATTTAAATGCTAAACATACAGCATAAGAATAAAGAAGGAGTGAAAAAAAAACACTGAAGGATATTTACTCCAGTCTGACAGATGAAGATACTTGGGTGAATTATATTTCCGTGAGAGGTTAACATGAATTCATATTATAGCAGCAGCATAAATTTGCATGATCAGATGGAGAAAGACAAAATTACTTCTTCATTTTACATCACATAGGTTTTTTAATAGCTCTTTCAACAACTGAAGTTTTTACGACAACAACTGAATCTTTGTTTCCACTTCAAGCTCAGCAAGGTGTACTTTACATCATCATCCAGCTCACTGAAAATAACAGTGAGCAAAACTTAATCCTTGGGAAATCTTGCCAGCAACAGCTTTGCTTGTTGCATTTGAAGGTATTTCAATGAGGCCTCACTTTTAAATGAATAAAGGTGGTTTACTTATCAAACTTTTATATGGACCCAAGTCAACTGGTTACAGAAATCCACTAGATTCTATTAACATGTTTTGCTTTATCAAAATAGAGCAGACTTACAATTTTGCTTAAAACAATATGTTTGTTCTGCAGATCTGTTTCTTGTAAAAATACAAAGCTCTGATGGTAGTCATCTTTCAAAGTCAACTATTCAATGATAAGAGTGATAAACGTATGACTCTGCTAAGGATTGCAATTGGGCGAAATTGCTAAATGAGTTTTCTCTTAGTTCATTCAAAAGTTCAAGTGTTTAATACATTCAATATAAGCAGCTTACTGCTGGAAATGACTATTTTATACATTATGCAAAGAAGTTAGAAAGGAAAAAACAGCATGAATAAAAAAAGTTTTCAGTCTTGGCAGCACCTTACCTAACGGAGTCTTTCCTTTGGGTTTCCTTTTTTTAGGACGACTGAGTGGAATTTCATCTGCATAACATAAAACAGAAGCATGGGTAAATCTCCATTTCTTTTTTTAAACAGCCATCTTATTGCAAATTAAGAAACAGATTCTTTTTTACAAATTATGACATCATTTGTCTTTTACAGGTAAGATGACAATTCACCAGTTCACACAAGAAGGAGAAGTACAAAAGATGGCAGGAGAACAGGGTAAGAAATCTGTCTTATGTGCAGCAAAGGCTCAATACACACATGCACGTGTGTTAAGTGATAAACCAAAATACTCTGAATAATACTCTGAAAAATAAACTTATTGTTTAAAGCACAGTGGCAACATTTCAGTAACTTTGATGGAAATAGGAAAGAGTAAAGAGAGCAAAGAAAAACAACAGTTCTAGCAATGGCAGTACAGTTTAAATAATCAGTCTACATTTAGGAAAAGTATAAGGCTCAATCTTTAAAGAGAGAATGAGTGGCACCAAAAGGAACTACCGATGTTTGTAGTTCTCTTTAGTAACTCACCTTGGTTTCCACTTCATATTGATGAAGAAAAGGTGTTGATGAGCAGTGTAAAAGGAACAAAGATGAAAAGAAAGTTAATTTTGAATCAATTACAATTCACAGCCGTGAAATTCACACTGCTGCTTTTATGGATCATTTCCTTATCCCCACTCCTCTTTATGCGCAGTTGTGTACAACAGGGTTAAGGGTACGAAGCAATTGGCAAGATTCAACATTTTGTTGGTGACTATGCACAGTTTCTTGATTGGCTAGCTGTGGATCAGATTAAAAGCTTTAATCACCTGGCTAATTAAAACTTGTCTTACTGCCTGATATATAACAACCCAACAAAAAGTTATGAAACATTTGAGCCCATACATCACTAAAAAGACACTGTCTGTCGACAATCATAGACATTGCATTTACTTTCAGGTGCTGTGAAGGAATTCTGAAGTACCATGTCATAAAAACTATAATTGCCTTTCCTTCCTTGGAAAAAAAAGCCCAGTTTTTTCCCTATACAACATCAATCTAATAGATACCTATATCCCTATTGAAGAATATCTAGTCTAATTCCAGAAATTCCCATTTTAAAGGACTTGTGATTCAAATAAACTAAAGAACACAAAATGTAAGAAAGATGGAGGAAGAAGAGATTAAAAAGGACAACAACTATACTAGACAGTAGAACTAGAATATTTGTCTAAAACTTTTTAAAGGGTTTATCTCTCATAAGTATTAAACCTGAGGTAATATGGCAAAATTTCTTGGCTGTGTAAAACATTAAAATGCTTTGCATTCCTTGTAAAGAGTTTTGGGACAATAAATAAACAAGAGAAGCTATTATTTTTTAAAACCGTTATGACTACTCAGATATTTATTAAACTCATTTCTCTTAATGTTATTACTTTTAAAATCTGCAGTACAGCACCATGATCAGCTCCACAGAACACACTGACTTTACCTTGGCACTGGAGGAAGGGCACGAGGCGGGCACTGAAAGACAAGAGAGAGACAAGTCAACGTCTGTCAGTGTGAAACCACCTCTCAGAAAACAGCTTCAGATCAGAACATCCAAGGTATGTTTTGCTTTGTATGCCTCCTAAATGGCCAGACATTCCTGAGACAGTTGTTACATAAAAGCAGAATGTAAAAGATGCTGGAATAATATGCCTTTACCAGATTTCTGATGGGCACTGCAGTAGGAACATACACCTAACCTCTGTGTGTGAGGCACAGCTTGCATTTCAGCTTCAATAATTTTCACTTTTTATGCAAGGTACTGCTTTCATTTGAAAGCTTATGAGTCATTCTATTTAAATATCAAAATATTGCAGTAATTTATGCATTCAATATGCCTGTATAATATACAATGTGAGCTAAGTATTTTCTATTAATGAATGCATAAATTCAAAACAATAATTTTTTTTAAGCTCACTTATAAAAATACTCTTCAATATTATAAAATATTAATTTTCCATATAATTATGAAAATATTTAGCAGCAGGTCAAACAACTAAAATCTGAAAGTATCTCCTGATAATAATCTGAAACTGAGCTTGTACCTTTCTCTCATCTAGAAAAAGGAGGGGAGTTAACTTTCAGATTTTGTACTACATAATTATATTGAAAGAATATACACAAATAAGTATTTCCCATGCTCAGAAAATTCAGTTGATACCAGAAATAAAAAAGGGCTGTAAGACTGGTAAGAGTCAAGGATCCACAAACTTACCACTTGTTTCTTTCCCATATCATTTGAAGCTGTTCCCTGAAAGAGGCACTGTGAACTGGCCTGTGCTCCCTCACACTGCTCACATTGAACCTCAGCTAATTCTGAGCTAAAAATAAACTTCAGGCAGCCAGGATTAGCTGGACGTGAACCCTCCCAACCCTAGGTTACAACCCAGAACTGCTCCCATTTGAAACAAAGGCAGGTGGTTCCATAGCAGCAAATGTTACTTGCACTAAAAAACCTGTAACTTCACATGCTGGCACAGGTTCCTGTAGGCAAATTTTACATTGGTTTGTTTACTCAAAGCAAGTGAGATTCCTCATGCACGGAAGGGTTTGTGGGATTAGACCTCAAATCTCTCACTTGGATTTTGGCCATGCTGAAGACTGACAGCAAGTGCCATTTACACAGGTAGAGAACTGCACACTCTAAGTGGCACCCAGCAAATGACAGGGACTGGTCACACTATACAGGTGCATTGTAATGGAAAAAAAATACTGGTAAAGGTCAAATCTCATTGCTTTTATTATTTCCAATACTCCTGTGGCAGTAAATATTAAATGTTTAGGATACCTGGTATTTAAAAAAAACTAAAAGCTAAAACCCCCATAAAAACAAACAAAACCCACAAACCTGTTATATACCATTCACTGCCTGTGCATTAGTAATTCTGTATTCTATAGTACCATTCTCCTTTATTACCTACAAGTGCAACGACTTCTGTATCATTTATTTCTTGCAACAAAGGAAACCACATGCAAGCAGCTTGTGGTGTCTACTCATCTCTCCATCTGTGTGACAGCCCCCAACTCTGCCATAAAGGTATCAGCTTCGGTCTATTTGCAGTTTCACAGAGTCTGAAGTAACTCACTCCAAACTTCATAGAAAGGGTGAGCGTGCGGACAGGCTCCCACGGACATTTTGTTACTGACAGAAGAGCCGCTGAGCGCTCTAACGTAGCCAATGGTGCCCCCTGAAGCCAAGACACTCCCACAAACCACGCAGACAATGCCTCAGTCAAACCCTGTGTGTGCACAGCTGAGCCAGGCCCTAAGACGGTGGGACGCACCTGGAAACTCGGGGGAAAACCGAACCACCCAACCCCCGGGTGTCCATTCCGGGATGCAGAGCAGAAAAGGTTTAAAAGTCCCCCATGTTTAAAACCACTAAAGCAGCCTTTACAGATTTGTTAAAGCTTCGAAGATTTCCTTTCCAAAGATTTACATGAAAAAAAAACAGCGAAGAAATGCTTGCTTGCCTCTGCAGCAAAATGGGCAGACACGTGCGACCGTGCGGCCGTTTACGTCCCCCCTCCCGCGGGATGCAGCATGGGGGGCACCGCCGCCTCCCCAGAGGAGCGGGGATGTAGGAGCCGCGCTGCCACGGTGCTCCGCTCCCGCGTCGCGCTTCAGCTCCGCCTCCCTGGAGCAGCTGCTGCCGAGGACCGCCCCGCCACATCCCTTCAGCAACAGTGCTCAGTCGGGTCAAGCTCCCGCCACCCTCCAAGGCCGCAGCTCCGCGGCACCATTCGCTCCCCCGCCCGCTCCAGCCCCAGCGGCCCCTCACCGCGCCGGGGCCCGCCCGTCGCGCCTCCATGCGCCGCGCCCGCCCAGCTCCGGCTCCGACTAGAGGAGGAGGAGCCGCTGCTCCTTCCGCGCCCGCGCCGTGGTTGCACCGCCCCAGCGTTGGGAGGTCCGGTCTCCCGCTCCCGCCTCGCTGCGCTCTCTCGGCGGCGGCTTGTTCACGAAAGCCAGCGCAGTCCCACAGGCTCGGGTAGGAGTCCTCGTCTCTCGGGCTGCAGACACGTGAAAGCAAGGGGAAGAGGGTTCTAGACTACTTCAGCTTGTAGCCAGGGTCCCAAACTGCTAAATGAAGTTCTACGCAGTAATCGGAAAAAACAAAACACCAAAACGCCTACTAAAAGTAGAAAATAACACAGAGAAAAAAGGCAAAGAGAAACAGTCAACAAATGCTGGATTAGGCAGAAGTGGGGAAGCTGGTCATGGACCAGCAGCACAGAGCTGGCTGATATATCACCCTCCCCCAGTACTTAGCCCACATCAGTGAGAGGTTGAGGCTTCAGTCTCTCCAGTTTTACCTCTAAACAAGGAATATGAGGCCTGGCTCTAGAACCAGCAGGCATGCCGGTGGCCGTAATATTTGACTTTAAATAACTTCTTTCTAGATTGCTTAATTTGCTTTTGTTGATTTTCCTCCAAGATGAGGTAGGCCAACAAAATAACCATCTGTGTTCCTCAGGGGGCAAGACAGCCACAAATTTGAGGTGAAGAGAGTGAGGAACTTACTTGCCACAAGCATTGCACCCTTTGATAAGGATACTGTGCTACAAAACCAGTAAGAGAAAGGGTTTCTGATGGTTTTCCTCTTTGGTAAGTCCATGTTCTGTCAGTTTGTACTCACTTGATGAAACAAAAGAAAAGACATATTACATGTATAATGAGGATAACTGGGTGTTGGAGTAATTCGTAGTGTGCCAACACCACTCCTATCTTAAAAGGTAAAAAGTATTAGCAGCAAACCAGTACCTTCATAAATAACACTCTGCTCAGAGAAGGCATGCTAAAAAACACATTCTGACTGAATATAAGTTGTAAGGCTTCCAGAATGTAGAGGTACCACAGCAGCAGAATGACCTTAATAAAAAAAAAAAAAAGAACTTTTCTGAATGTATGTCTAAGTAAATAATGCAGATACATGCAACAAAATAGATTTTTCTTTATTCTTGTAGTTGAGTACTCACAGTATTTCCTTTTTTTTTTTTTGTACAAAAGTGAATGCAGCTGTAACATAAAAAGCTCAAGAGCTACACAGAACACAGTATGATTATATCTCCCATAGCAGCTTCTTTCCTAATCCTCTTCCAAATCCCTCACATACAAAGATAAATTCTTGCAATCCTGACATTAGGATTATTCTTGAAGTAAAACATAAGCTGTAATCTTTCTGAAGCTGCCTGCTGCTCAGAATTAGGGCTGAGTGTCTGAGCATATCCACGTTGCAGGAACCCACTGGGGCTCGTCCTGCGCACGATGTACTGCAGACAGCAGCTGCGCAGATGCTTCTTGTAAATTGTCATTCACAATCACTTGATCAAAGAACTGACCAAACTGAGCTTCCATCTTCTTAGCCGACTCTTCCATCTCCTGTAAATCTTCTTCCTGTGAGACAGAATAAGCCTTTAAAACTTTAGTGTTGTGTAGAGAAACTTACCTGCGCAGCATCTGCAAAACACCTTGGGCCACATAAACAAGAGGTGAATAGATAATGTCAGTCTACTTTATTTCATTTACAGTTTGCTATAATGAAGTACACCTGCTACAGACAGTTCCAGGTCTCAAAAACACAGCTGACTGCCATATGCTTCCCAAGAAATACCTTGTGTCTCAGTATGCTCCATTTGCCCCAAAAAAGTTATTCTAATGATGAGTGCTGACCGAGAATGTTAGGGACTGGAAGGCAGATCTACTACTTGTGTTCTTATTCAAAATTTTAATTTATTTTCCCAGTGTCCATGTTACTTTCTGTCATAGCAATTGTGATTAATTTCTGTGTAGTTATAGGCTGAGGTCTCCAATTTGTTAAGATGCTTAATTTGATTATGATTTGCATGGAAGCAATTGTGACAAAGTACTCTATATATTCTAAATATAAGCTATGCATTTCCTGCAAGCAGGATCTGTGTTTTAGCTACAAAACGTAGTATAGAATTGATACTGATACTGTAATTAAGCATACATGAAATAATAATACATTCCTATAAAGTGAAAAAATAATTTATTACATTACTAAATGAAGTACATTCCAAGTATTTCAATGCAAACAGTAAAAATATGTGTTGCCTCAAACATTGACACAAGGCAGCTAATTAAACCAAAAATGTGCAAAATAGCTTCTTTAAGGACATTTTGAAGGAAAATGCCTCAGCTCCCTAGATACAAATTACAAGTCCCTTATGCTTCAAAGCAAATCTGAAGGGGGGAAAGAAATCCCAACAAAATCAAGAGAAAAAGATAAGACTAATTAGATTTGATTCTAAAGACACAGTAATATTTTTTTAAGAGTCAACATTGTAGCATAGTAGAATGCATTATGTTCTAATCAGAGAATCTCAGATTAATAAACTCAATCTCTTTTATTCCCAAATCTCACCTTGAACTTCATGTTCACGTAATAATCTGTAATGATCCTGGCATTTTTACGAGTCTGCCTCATGCAACTTATGCTGGGTGGCTTGATGAATATAATGTAGGGCTTTAACTCATGAGTCCGGGCTATTTGTATACCCTGCAAGTGAAGAGTAAAATGGAGTTCAGGTATTTCAAATGTATTCATCACAGTTTTACTCCCATAAAAAGCCAGTTGTTTACAACATGCTGTTATCTCCAGACCTAGGAGATACCTTTTTCAGGAAAACCTACTTGAAAATGATCGCACTAATAATCTCTGGACTAGACATTGTTAAGCAACTGTAGCATACCAATCACTTAATTCTGCTTAGTGACATTATTAGGAGATGCTTACAATGCCAGTGAATGATGGAACAGTGTCATTAATAGATCTCTACAATCAAACATATTAAAGATGCATTTGAAACTTATTCTTTTTTAACTGTTATGAAGCTACTTTTGCAACAAGTACTTCTTTATTGTTCCATACTGGAAGAAAGTATCCTGCTTTCAGAACTCTGCGCTGTGTAACATTCCCTAATGCTAGTAAGTATTTTTAAATTACTGCAGAGCAGTGGAGGGAATAAAAAAAATACTAAAAAAAAGCAAAAGAAAATCAGAGCATGTAAAGTTGTTCAAGCCACCAGATTTAAAATAAAGTATGCAACTTGGCAGTAGTTCTGCTACCTCACTGCTCTGACTTCATACCCTTTCCAAAACTTGTCCTTTAAGCTCACACTCTAAAAAAATGATAGTGGCACATCTGTCCAAGTGGCAAGATTACGTACCCTTAGCTCCAACACCCCTCTTTTCCCCTTTTGCTTAAAAATAACAGAAGAAACTCATGGACAGTTTTTGATGTGAAGACTAAGGTGTGACCTAATGTGCCTCTTATAGCAGTTTCAGTTTCTGAGTTTTCCCCACAAATCATGCAACTTAGTCTCTATTTTAAGCAGCACAAACCACTGCCAACCTAAGGCTCAGGCACACTGGCTCTGCATAATTAGAGGGAAATACCCAATAATTACTGAGTTATGGTGTCACTCTGCATTTGATTTGAAGAGATGTTGAAACATCATAACCCAAACAGCTCCTAAGTACTAAATATGCAAGTAATTTGGAGAAGCTTAGCAAGATTTTGCTAGATGCAGCTCTAAGTATCTTAGATATTTACAAGCTCAGGCTTTTATTAGCCTTATCTTCATCAGTAAATTCAATGCAAAGATAGAAGGGGGAAAAAAAGAGTGAATAGCATCTAAGTGAAGAAGCAGCTTACTAACGGCTATAACTTCTGGAGAGAAATAAAGGCACGCTATAATTTTCAGCTTTTGTTTGATTAATTTAATTTTGCTGCTTTTACCAAAGCATATTCTGAGATTGCTAACAGAAGGATAGAATTCTCAACTAGTACGGCTTGGAGGAAGAAGAAATCCCATGCAACAGGTTCCACATGAAAGACTAATCCTTACTTTAAGTATGAAAACTCATTTCTATACTATCCAAACTGATAAAGCAGGTGCTAGCTTGGTAAAAAATGAACTGTCTCAACATACTTGTCACTGTAGTACCACCACTCCCCAAGACACATGCAAAGAATAATCTATTATTAAGCACCATGAGGTAAAGTGAAAAACAAGACAAAGCAACTAACACTGTTCCAATAGCTCAAGAATGTAGAGAAAATTATTTTTACTTCCAGAAGATTCCCTGTGCCTTTACCACTCACCTGTGGTTCTAAATCTATTACACAGATCTTCCCTGCATCAAGGACTGTTCGCACTGCATCAGTGCTGGTACCATACAGGTACCCTTTGTATTCCCCATATTCCAGCATTCTTCAACAGTGATGAGGAAGAGAAAAAAGAAAGAGCATTTGAGTTTCGAAAAGGTTCCATTTAAAGGTGAAATCTTCAAATATAATCCAGTCATCAGGACTGAATGATCATAAAACACAGTGAACACTGATGAACCTTCACTTTGCTCTTCCCTACTACACTGGGCACAAAATCAAAACCATTACAGTTCAGCATCTCCAAAAGATGCATTTTTTGCTCATCATGGTTTTATGAATTTTGTGTTTAGAGGTTGTGATTTTACTGGTCAATGCTTGTCAATTACATACTACAAATAACTTCATAAATCCGAAGATCTCAAAGCACTTAACACAGCTCAGTGAGTGTAGCTTCTGGTGCTGAGCTGGTCTGTCTTACAGAGATTATTGATCCATAGAAAGGAGCAGACACTTTTGAATATTTAGCCCTTAGAGTTCAACTACTCATGTGTCATCACTGCAGAGATCCTGCAATGGAGTTGTAGAGCAGGAACAGCTCTGATTCACTCCTAAATTTTCAGATGCAGTCTTGGTTCCAGGAGAGTTAAACTCATAACTTACAAGCACATCTAATGTGCTCAGGACTAGAGAGCCCACTTTCTTTTAGAAGGATTCTAAGATTAATTGTGGAGAAGCTATTTGCAACGGCACAAAAACAGTGTTTGAAGAAACAGTCTCAAGTAGTTTGACCCATATTTACACCAAACATACACAGTAAGAGTGGAGGAGCCCAGACTTGGGACCTAACTACAAAACTGTACTTTCTTAGAGCATGTTGCATTTTAAGTAATAAAAATGTAATTCATCTCTTCTACTCACCTGTGGCTATACACCATGTTTTCAAAAGTTTCCTTTGATACATAGTGATATTCACGACCGTTCATTTCATAACTTTTCTGAACACGAGTGGTGTCTGAAAGAAGATACACACACACAAAAAAATCAACTGCAACAAAATTATTGTAACAACTTTATAAATGAAAATGAGAACTTCATGAAGGACTGTAAGTCAGTATTTTCATAAGTAATAACATGAGTTATTTCCATTTGTTAATCCAGAGCAAGAGCCCCATATACTGTAATGGTTTGCCTGTGGCAAGTGATTGAAAGTTATCAAAGCACAACTGTATTTCTTGGAATGGAAGAGTAGTTTAATCCAAATAGTTGTGATTCAAAGCAATCAGGAAGTACTTTGGAACTGGTTGCACAACTGTTTTTACTCCTCAGAGGCAAAATTTTTTAAAGTTCGTTCAGAAAAATCCTACAAGCTTTCCCACACTTGCACCTTCCCCATATCTGGGATCTTAAGCACCAAGTCCTGAATTTTGAAACTGCAAAATTCAGATTCATAATTTCCTGTTTGGTTATCTAAATTACAAGAACCAAATAAGCACAGGTAGAAATAATTTCAGTTGTTACGTCAGAAGTTAAGCTGCGTAAATCTCATCTGAGACTAGAAGGCTAATAAGGAAAGCTGCAAAGCCTATTAAGCACCAACTTCTGTTGTCTTCATTCTCATATCTGACCACTTAAACCCTAAGAACTTAAAATATCTCCAAGAAACATTCCTTTAAAAAAAAAAAATCTAGGAAAAGCAAACATAAAAATTAATGCAGATAACTTTCACCTCCATAAGCTTTTAATGGTTTCAGAAGCTGGAACTTGAAAATACCTTAGTCTGATTTGCCAGAATGAGATTGATAGTATTTTAAAGTAACCCTTATGAAAGCAAACAGTACCGGCTTTCAGTAGAGCTGAAGAAATAGCATATTCCTTTAAATACACAAAGGCAAGAGGAAGGTACTTGGCACTTGCTATTTGTGTTTGAAATGGGGTAGTGGGGGAAAGAGGAAAACCATTACATACAAAAACCATTACATACGAGGTATGGCACTTTGAAACTCTCGTGGGTTACTGGTGATAAGCCTTCGCCGTAGCTCATTCACACCAACCCCTGCAGGACCTGGAAAGTTGGAAAAGCAACTAATAATACTGACTGGGTACTAATCACTTCCCAGCAATATAGCCATACCCAGGAAGCAACTCAGCAACACTATTTTAAAAGAAAAAACTTATCAAATACTTCCAGACTTAGAAGGGACAATGGATTTGCCTTTACTCAGTTTGCTTTATGAGACCATAGAACAGTGCAGAACAGCAGCTTCCTTTCAGTCACTATCATTAAAGTCTCCTTGAGACGCTGTAGCCCACTTAATACAGTGTCCTAAAACAAGGATTATTAGAGGTATCTTTCCACACTACCCATGACTGAGCTTGTTCTAGTCTGGAGTTAAATATTCTTCTTACCATTTTCTTATCTATGCATTTAACACTGGTTGTAGAAATGCCTCCATGTAAAGATGTTTTGTATTAGGTTACAAATGTTTCCTCACTATTTTCAGTCCCAACTGAATACAAAAGTGAACCACTTCCCTAATAAAATCCATCATCAACCAGCATTTGTAACTGTATGGCTTCTTCTAAGGACTTTATTGTTTTTAAACACTCACTGTCTTAAGCAAAGAAGATGATACCTACATTAAACTTTAACCCCAAGAATGGGGTCAAATTACAATAATTCTTGAAATGGTCCTTTAAGAGCTGCCTACACAGTCAGCAACTACTGCAACCAGCAGCAGGAAACCCCAGTGGATGAGACAATGTCTGACTATTTCCCCTTCTCTGGCAGAAGGGGGTGAGATTTGCCTGCGAAGGTTGTTAACCTCTTACCCACGAGGATAATTAGTCTGTGCCGGTCTGTTGGGTGCCGCTGGTACCTGACCACCTCTTCGTATGGAGCTGCCAGGGTACTGTAGCAGCTGCTGGGGCACCGGCTGTAGCAGGACTGCTGGTTGAGCCGGGACTTCCTGCGACACAGCCGCATACTCCTACGGAATCCAGCTGGAAGGGGCAAAGGCATCAGTACTGGAAAATACACCTGAGATGCAGGCAACTAGTTCTTTAGCCTAGAGGGCCTCTATCTAAGCCACACAACATCCTGCCTTTTTTGAGGTTTTTGCAAGGTGAAGGTTAGTGAATTTCATTGCTGCACTTGATATGACATCTTGGTAGATGAGCATCTCTGAGCATTAAATGACAGCTACAGAGTAGATAAAAATCGCGCTGAAAGTCACCTGAAAATTACCCCAGAATTAAAGACTTCAGAAAGATCCCCAAAACAAGCTGAAGGAGAAGTTTCAGACTACCTGAGGCATCCCTAGGGAATAGGTTAACTTTTTTGATAGTGTAGGTGGTTCGCTCTCATGAGGCAAGTCTGGAATATTTGCTCCAGCTTCCAGAACATGTATTTTAAAGATCACTATGGTTTAATAACAGGGGCAGGTTTGTTGTTCCACTTGACCATTCAGGTCTGGAAACTTCACATATAGGTGTACTTCTCTAATGAAAGCCCTCATGATTATTCTCAGTGGATGACAGACATTACTCTTGAGCATAATTAATCATGAAGTCAGTGGCCAAGTCTCTGTAGAAACCTAACAGGAAGAAAGATTTAAATAGAGAGATTTAGCATTATTAGGAGGAAGGAGGCTTCCTGAAGTTTGGAAAACAGAGTAAGCTGTATTCCATTTAGTAAGTCTTTAGGTGATAACAAGAACAAAATATTTTATTTACCTTCAGACAAGCACTTAATCTAGATTAACCCCCAAACATTTTACTTATCTTTAGTCATTGCATACCAATAAAGACTCGTTGACCAAATTCACCAAATTCTTCCTCTTCTAGAATAAAAAGAACAAATACTCATGAAATAAAAAAGAACAGAGAAAGCTTAAAAGCTAGATGGCTAACAATTATTGCTGATCCCAAGGAAAAAAAGAATTTCAGTAAATATGTGGAAGAATGATGCCTAATATAATTTTAAAAGCATGACACTCCATAATATGAAATATTAAAATATTTCACATGACCAATGACCAATTCAAAAGGGTCATTGTAAGAAAAAATAAACACAGAAGGTCTTGGTATTTTCTAAATTAAATTTGAAACTCAACATTCTATTTGTTTCATTCCTAAGATATCTAGATGCCAGACAATGTTTTGAAATTGAAATTAGTGAAAAAACCCTCCACATAATTTAAGCTTTTCAGGTGAAATCTATCTTATAAGAACTGTTTAGTTAAAAGAATAACTAACAAGTCAGTACGTCAAAATCAGAAGCAAAAAATTTGTAACTCAGTTTCTGCCCCGTAGCATGTTTGGAAAATGCAGCTCGTGTCTGCTCAGATCTTTCAAGCTTAATGATGACCTGATTTTATTATTTCTTTTTCTGCATTGCATCAGTGAAATCTGTGCTCCAACATGTGAGCCTAACCTGTTTCCTCTGATTCTTTTTGTCCTCATTCTCATGCTGTTCCTCATGAAGGCTTCACTATTCAAGTGAGACTTCTAAAACTCTGTATGTATTTTAAGTTAAATCTCTCATATAAGGCTCGAACATACCAATTTTCCAATAAGTTAATGTTCAGAAAATTCAGAAACTATTTGAGAAAGGTAATTTGAAAACAAGTAACCAAGGAAAAAATTGGTGCCAGTGTTCAGCTTTCTTTTTGAAAAGGACCCCTAATTTTCCTCTAATCACGCATGTAGTTATCCAAGCTGTGTGTTCACTTTACTTAGGCCTTGGTAAAGCAAGAACGAGATACAGAAGACATAGGCATGTCTTTAAAAGCAAATTTGTTCCAAGGAAAAACATTATTTTCTTTTGTAAAGCTTTGAAATGCTTTTAGCACTAGACTCTGATTTACAGTTATCTCATAAGCATGGAAGTATTGAAACAAAATTACATGCACCTTAATTGCTCTTTCATGACTATACACTCTTCATTACTTGTACTTTTACAATACAGTTTTATTTCTATAGGTACTAACAACTAGTTTATGACTGTATAAAAAACTGCTTGGCACAAAACTGCTCATTCAGGACTATGTTCACACTACTGTTCAGCTGACATGCCCATATGATTTCTATCTTCAGGTCTCTTGAGTCATCATTCAAATATGTTTAAATATTTCTGCTTTATCTACCCTCTCTTCTATGGTATGGAGTGCAGTGTGGAATCCTACAGGAAACAAGCAATTCAGCTACTGGGTATTGCAAGAACAGTGGTAGTTCCTGGTAAAGCAATAAACACAGATAAATTCTATTAGATTACTGCTTACAGGAAACAGGGAGAAAAAAGTTAGCATTACCTTCTTTAAGCTCCTCTGCACATTCAGATAGAGATAGACATAAAATAATTAGTTTTGAGAAGACAGTCTATACTATGATCTTAAAAAGAAAAATCCAACCAGCATTGTCCAATGCATTTACGGAATGTAGAAAACAGGTACTGCAGACATTAAATCTAAAATATGCCTCTTTGAGCATGAATTCTCAGTTTCCAAAGAATGTAACACTCAACTGCAGCATCTACGTTGGTATTGTACTGCAAAATACATCTGCAGCTACTGGTTAAAGTAGAATGTAGGATAGCAAATATTTGCACCTTTTTTCCTCTGACTATCTGGATACAGCAGAGAGCTGACTCAGCACTGAGCAGTGAACAGGATTTGCAACAGTAATCCCCAAGTGCAGCGATCAGAAACATCCTAGCCTGAAAACAAAAGACTGCCCTGCAGACCTGCTGGTTCTGCCTTAAAGCCTTGGGCATTGCTTGAGAGGTGGAAGAGAACAAATCACCTGTGATAAGAGAAGAAGGTGCAGAAGGAAAAAGAGCTGGCAAGTAGGGATCTTGCGGAGAAGAGCAAATGTAAGGCAGAATTGCACTCTTCTCCACAAGATTACCAAATACCTCAAAGGAGGAGTTTGGTAATAGTTTTATTTTAGGGGAGAAACTATTTATTTTAGAAGACTTAAGTTTTGCAGAACTCTCAACATGCTGTAAAGACTAAATGAAAAAATGATCCCCAAATCAACTTGGTTTAAAAAAAAAAAAGTACTGATTGATTGTATTTTTTATACATAAATAATTAATTTTATAAGCATTTTTCATTCCTTTATGCCAGCCATGCCCACAATCAGGAATCCAGAAGCAGCTTTCCTCTTTACCACATCAACTCCTACAGGCACTGGGGATTCAGGCCTCCATATTACCCAAAGGTAATCCAATTATCTGCTGACATCAGTGCAGCCCCTGCTGTCACAGCTTGCACAGCTACAACTGATGAGGATTGGATAAACAGATCTGGTACTGATGCACGAGAAGAAACATTCACACTTGTTCAGTAAGAGGACAAAAACCTTACTACTAAGGTAATCAGAGAACAAGAGGGAGACTTAAAGCAACAGGATTTTACATAACAGCTTTTCAAGCCAGAATGGCTTCCGAAGCTAAAGTGGCATTTTGTTTTTTGCCACCTGCTGTTTGTTAGACACTTGCTTGTCTCTGGACATCCTTCTCACAGCAGAACAATAGCAAGGAATTTAGAGTTAGGTCAGAGGAACTTACCTGACTCAAATGTTTCTTCGTCTTGTTTAGTAATCCAGATAGCAAAGATATTAAAATAAATTCAAAATTTAATTCTTTTCCTTCTAATGAATTTCAGAATCAGAAATCAGTTTTTCAGCTTCTACAGGTCTGTCTCACTCCCCAGCTCCCTCTACCTTGGAGCTCTTGGAGAAGGAAGAATGAGCTGTGCTGCTTTAGGGAGCAACTCCAGCTACCAATCTTCACACTTAGTGTTCACAAGTGAAAACCTATTCTTGCTCCTTGTTCTCCTATGATCAGTTCCTTGCTAATGAATAGTGTGGGTTCTCCAAGACCACAGTAATCTGTCGCATTAAATATACAATAGGCAAAAATCTATGGTAACATTATAGCCACAATCCATCACCTGAATCAAAGAGGCTGGATCTCATCCAAGCAGATATTTTTGTGCTGATCAAAATGCTTGAGTATAAGCACTGTACACGAGAACTGCAAACAGCTCATTTTAATACACTAATACTAGATAAGGTTTCAAGGGTATGAAAAATAGAATTTTCTACCATTAAGTTCAATAGAAGAATAAGTGGTTTTATCTAGGAAATTAGGCTTTTAACTAGCTACTGCCTTGAAGCAAATAATCTCAAGTGAATTCAGTTACCTGTTTCCACACACTTCTCGTCAATCTGCATGTCATCCTCTACAGATCAACACAAGGGAAAAAAATTCATCTGAATCAGAAAAACACTGGGGAGGAAAAACAACCTTACAGATCTTGTAAGACTGAACTCAGATATCAGAAAGAAGATATGTGAAGCTCAGATCACGTTTAGACATCTTTAAGGCTTTTAACTGTTAACTCCAGTTTACTGATGCTCCTTGTCTACAGTGAGCAAGAAGCTCTTCTTAAGTAAGTGCTCTGAAGGGCTTGTAGCAGAGGCAAATGCATCTAACTTGAATTTCCTCTTGAAATAATGAAAGGTTTAACATGGCTATCAATGTGTTTATCCAGTAGATATCTACTTATTAAGTATTACCATAAGGGAATATAATTTTCTGTCCTATAGCTTTTAAATATCTTTCCAATATGCTACACTCAAGGGAAGTGTTTTTCTTGGTTGATTTTATTATTACTTTAACAAGGAAGAAAAGGAAAAGATCAATTCAGCTCTCTCTCAATCCCCAGTCACATCAATTTATGTCCCTGAAATGTGATCACATGAGCTTGGGCAACCTCATGGGCTCACAATGCAGCACTGTTTGTGTGTTTTGTTGTTGCACGTCCCTCCAGATAGGCCCAAGTGGAGCTATTTTCCAGTTAAAGGGCAATTATCAGAGTATCTGACAATGACATTCTGCCTATATGTATCCTTTAAAGAAATACTATCTTGGAGCTGCTCCAGGAGAGAAAGACGGAGAAGAGAGAAAGAGGAAATGCTGTTTTTCTTTCCTCAAAGAACCCATCCATACTGTCACTTCCCTAACAGATAATGCACACCTAAAGTTTCCACTTTAAGACAATGTATGCGTCTACTACTTCAGGTGAAAAAACAGCTGGATTTCAGTTATGTTGAGCACACAAAATGCCAAGAACTTGGGCTTCTTCTGCATGTATTTATCAAAATGCCTTATTTCTCACAACTTTTTTAAAACCCTGTGAAACCATGTGCTATATTGGTTCCAGGTACAGAAATCTGATGTTGTCCAGATGTGATTTCCTACCTTCTTCCACAGTGCTTACTGCTCACAGCATATCCATTGAAGCAGTTAAAATGCAACAAAATTATGGTGAAAGAGAGCCTCAGCTCTAGCAAACAAAGCAATCAGTGCAAGAAGAATCTTAGGGAATGAAACACATTCCCTCTGGGATTTATCATGAAAGAAAAACTCTATACTTGCATAAAGAACCATAGAAGAAAATAGGGACAGAGGAAACAGAAAGAACATTGTTTTCTGAGAATAATTGCATATTTACAGAAAGTTATAGTTGGCAGAAGATAATATTTCTGGATTGTTACCATGAATAAATTAAAAGGCAGCATAGCTTATCTTAGACTTCAAGAAAAGAAATTCTATCTTTCTCTCAGTAGCTTTGATGACAAAGAAACATTCTAAACATTGTATGTCACTTTTCAGTGCAGAGTTGGTATCTGTGTCCCTGGAAAGCCAGGCCAGTGCAACTGTCACCTCAATACTTATGGCCAATTCTCCTAGAGAGAACTGGCTGGCCTAGTGAGCTCCTAGATCTTACAGGACTTCAGAAGAAGTTGAATTCACAATTTCTCTTATGGTCAGTCCCAAGTACACTGGAGACAACCATCTCCACCATCAATACTCCAGGTACAGTTACCATTAAGTATTTGTTTTTCTGGGGATAGTTAACACACTTGTAAGGTTACAAAATGGTTTGAGAAATAATGTCCAAATTAAACTGAATTGTATAAGCTTCTATTTCAGTATCCCTGAAACAGAGACAAGATCATTCTTTCCTACTGTATCACTCAAGTAACTTTTCACTCACACATTGATGATTTGAGACAGAGATGGGGCTGGAAGGGCTGAGACCACCAGAATTCTCGCTGCTTCCTACATAGAAATAAGTTTATCACAGTTAAAGAAACAAAACAATCCACAAGCATATTATGCTCCAGTCAGATTCACTGCTTACATGTAAGACCAATCAGTACTGAACTGAGTGAGGACAGCAAGAACTGAAACATTACTAGTGTTTTAGCCCCCTGCAAAGTCCTGAGTGAAAACCAACATGCTTTCAGAACTATTTGAATTTGCAGATTAGTAGCCCAGAAGTATTAAGAGTTTATATAAAAGTACAGGAAGATAAGCCATAGTGTGGTACAGACTCCTGGAAGTAGAAGAGTGTGCTACTGCTAGGGGTAGTAGTACTACTTCCTCCGTTACTACACCGAATCTCTTGCTTGCAGCCTGAGTCACAACCCAGTTTGATTTCAGCTTGCATTATACAGACCACAGGTAGGTTTATATATGTATTACAAAGTGAAATTTATCATCTGCTATTGCATGGCCTTATGGTATCTTGTGGGTACCACAGGACATGTGGTTAAAGGATCAAATTGAGAAGTTTGCTCCAGCAGTCTAAGAGTTCTGGTTCTGAAAGCATGTAGTGGAAAAATAAGGGTCTGTTTATGCAGAAAATTATAGGCAAGAGATCCTTGTCCTTCTTTGAGTTTGGGGTTTTTTCTCCTTTCCTTTAATCTGGTCTACTCAATTTTGACCAAAGCTGAAGCGGTCACTCATGCATCACAGGACATCTGTAAAAAAAATACTATGCTTTTAGTATCCCACTCTTCCTCTTGCCTTTTTTTTTTTTCCCCATCATTGATGATGGTCATTTAATAGTCAGGGCACTCAATTTCCACACATCTTGCAGCTGCTATGCTCCACTAGATGTCTTAGCAACCAGCATGGAGACTGGACAAGTGCTGCAAATTTCCTGAATGGTGATTGGAGATTATACAGGTGCTTTCAAAAGATTGTTCTCACACAGCTGCTCTTAAGGGAAAAAGAGCAAGAAGTCTGAGATCAGAAAGAGGAAGCATGTTTGTCAGATGTCACTCTGACTCATACTGCTACAAAACTTAAGAAAGTTTTAAATAAAGTATGACTAACTGGCTAATATTTGAACCAGAAATCAGGAAAATTATAATTTCTTTACCTTTTAAGAAGATGATTGGAGGGTATTAGTCCAGCACAGGCACTGAGATCTGAAACTTTCCTGGCCTGCCACCAGAGAGCATCATTCTGGTCCACAATCTGGAGTATTTCACCCTTCTTAAAAGGCAAACCTGCATCAGCACATGGTATGGCGGGATCTTGCAAGGGCCAGTAATCTGCCATTGCTCGCACATAAAGCTGGCAAAGAAAATACACGAGTAAGCAGAAGCGAAGTTTAGAATGGATACAACATGAGCTTTACTATCACAGAGCCCAATATTGCTGCAACTTCAGTCAGTTAATGATGAAGTCAAGCTTTAAAAACCAGATCAAGCCCTAAACTCTCTCTGTTCATTAAGTGAGGAAAAACCCCACTTGTCTCATACATTATGAAAAGGACTGACCTTCAACTTGTAGATCACTCTGAAAGTGCCTTCATTACACAACGACATTTCCACTTACTGTTTTTACTGTTTCAGCAACAACATATTGATGTCAGCTGAGAGGCAGCCATAAAGGCAAGGTAACACTTTAAGGGTTGCAATAAACTTCCAGGCAACACCATGTCTTTGTATCACACAATTAGGCACTACTGCTACCAATCTGGAAGAAAAAGAAGATTTCTTACTGTTGTTTGGTTGCTGACAGGACGATCAGAAACTGGAATTAATTTGAACATAATTGTTCCCTGAGACAGGGCCTAAATGATTAGAAAAGAATTGAAATATGGCTGGTATTCAACACAAGTAATCAAACATAGGCAAGACAAGCTTGATACAGCATGACTTTGAGGCTATTGTAATGTCTGTGTTACAGATAGAATTCAGGCAGACAGAGTCAATGTGACAATACTGTATTTTTTCCAAAAGCAAACTCGAATGAAACTCAAAAGTTTTGCTTAATATTTTAAATGTAATGTAACCTATGTTTCATTGTAAGTATACATAATTTCAGCATTCATTAATACCAAACTTTTCTACTGAAACCTTATTTAAATTAGCAGCAGAGTCTGGTTAGGTAGGTGACATAAAGGGGGAGGAAAATTATTTATTAATTAAGCATTCCAATAGAGTTTGTATTTCTTATACCTAGAAATGGTACAACAAGGGCAATAGCACATAGTCTTGAAATGATTACATACAGAAATATCTCACTGCCTGGCACTTAGCACTTTGTACTTGAGAAGCGTGAAAAATTGTGGGCAAAATGACAAATAACAGGGACATCTCAACAGATTTCTTCATGAGAATTTTGACAACAGTAATTATAGTGCCCTTTTTTTTGCAAGGTGAAGTATGTAGCTTATAAGCTCGTTCACTCTCCTTTAGTGCATTGTGTAACATGGACTCTTATTAGAATAGCACCTTTCCACTACTTCCTTGTGGAATATTAACTGAGTGGCACTTCTAGAAAAAATTATAAATCAGTGAAGTTTGAATAAATTAGTATTTTTCCCAGAAGCTGCAGCTGGATACAATTAAGTTAATTTAACAATTAAGTTAATTTCTGTCCAGAACAGAAGTTAGATTTAATTCTGGTTTCATATATTCTGATTTTATGAGCAGTTGTGAACTTCATTCACAGTAAGGAAACAATCTGAATTTTCTGTTAAGAATTTCAGGCTTTCTCATGTATCAGAGTGTGTAAAAGAGTGAGCATACAAATAATCTTAAGGTACAAAGTAGAAAACATTTAAAAAACATTAAATACCAGAATATTAATGACTTGCTCAGGCTCAAGTCCCTCAACAGGAACTCCATTTACTTCCACCAGTTTGTCTCCAGCATACAGCAACCCTACCGTGAAAACAAATACAAAAACAGCAGCAGAAGTTTTATCACAGCATGATTTATCTTGGATAGGCAAAGCAGGGTCACACAGAAATACCACAGGTTTGTAAGTCAGCATTATTGTTTTCCATACACCAGGCATGCAGGTGGGTGTTTTAGATTCAGGCTGCATTGCCCCGGATGGGGCTGCACACTGCTGTGGGTCACAAGAAGCTTGCATGCTTCAGTTTTCTTATGCTTCCTGCTCCCCCACATGACATCTTTACAATCTGCTAATGATTTGCCTTAAAATTAGCATAAACATTTTAATATAGTTCCATTTCCCAAAGTAACTTATGAACCTATTCTATATTAATAGACCATGAGACTTGGAATCAGACCCTTTAGAACTCCAGGTGAGTGTGAAGTCCTGGGACTCCTCTCTATCCTTTACAGTAAAGTCTTCACAATATTGTTTTCTTTTCCACGTCCCTTTAACTCAATTAAAACATTAGTCAAACTAGGACCTTAATCAGATATCTTCTGCAAGTTGGGTTTTCTCCTCCATACAAAGGCCAGAAAATAGTAAAAGGAACTATTTTATAATGATTATAGTAGAAATTTACTTCTGATGTTTTACATTTTAGTTATATCACATTTCCTAAGGGGCATGGAACACACTCAATTCTAGGATGACAAAGTAGTAACATTTCCAAGGAAACTCCTTGCAAGATTGCTGAGCTACTAGTGCTACCGAAGTGTTTAGTAGACTAGTGCCAAAAAGTATTACTACATATTCCTTAAAGCCCATTATCTTTTAGAATCAGAAACTGTTGATGTCTACCATTTCCCTATTAGGTATTCATACTATACTGCAGTTTGGGATATCCAGGTACTGCTGCCAAGAATACATAATGAAAACTGGATTTGTACCTCAACTCAGTATCAAACAGCAAATTCATCTGAAAAATCTATGAAGCCAGAATCAAAGTCACTGCAATGTATCACTATTTACAGTGCTGTCCAATGTGCACATCATCTTGCTCTATAATGGAGGATTAATTGTAGAAGCTATTATTTTATTTCAAATATCTTATTTCAAGTTCATTTTTATGCATCACTTTATTTCAAATTCCACGTACCACTTCTGTCTGCCAGTCCACCATGGATCACACGGGCAACCGTTATGTCACCTGTTATCTCATGGCGTTTAATGGTGGCACCCTGGCAGATAAGAACAGAGAAGAAACACAGCAATCACTGAAGGACCCCAGTAAGTTTCCTTTCGTATCACAAGTCTGATGTTCACAATGACAAAAGCAGTTGGAGGATACAGCTTTTTTACCATAACATTGATATAGCGATAACCACAGAATCCTAGAATTTGCTGAGTTGGAAGGGACCCACAAGGATCACCGAGTCCAACTCCTGGCCCTGCACAGCACCATCCCCAGGAGTCCCACCACGTGTCTGAGAGCATTGTCCAGACACTTCTTAAACTCTGACAAGCTTGGTGTTGTGACCACTTCCCTGGGGAGCCTGTTCCAGTGCCCAACCACCCCCTGGGTGAAGAACATTGCTCTAATATCCAACCTAAACCTCCCTGACACAACTTCAGGCCATTCCCTTGGGTCCTGTCACAGGTCACCACAGAAAAGAGATCAGTGTCTGCCCCTGCTTTTCCCCTCACAGGGAAGTTGTAGCTGCAATGAGGTCTCCCCTCAATCTCCTCTTCTCCAGGCTGAACAGACCAGGTGATTTCAGCTGTTCCTCATACACCTTCCTCTCCAGGCCCTGCACCATGTTCATTGCCCTCCTTTGGACACTCTATTAGTTTAATATCTTTCTTATATCATGGCACCCAAAACTGCCCCCAGCACTCGAGGCAAGGCTGCCCCAGTGCAGAGAAGAGCAGGACAACCCCCTCCGTTGCCCGGCTGGCAATGCTGTCCCTGATGCCCCCCAGGACACGATTGGCCTTCCTGGCTGCCAGGGCACTGCTG
Organism: Pardalotus punctatus; assembly: GCA_013400915.1. Taxonomy (NCBI): domain Eukaryota; kingdom Metazoa; phylum Chordata; class Aves; order Passeriformes; family Pardalotidae; genus Pardalotus; species Pardalotus punctatus. Next base: position 254,127 of record VZTX01001898.1, on the reverse strand, counting down.
ACTTATATCCAACTTACCATCGACTGGGATCCCCAGGTCCCTTTCCGTGGCCCTGCTTTCCAGCACTTCATTCCCCAGTCTGTCCATACATCTAGGGTTGCCCCATCCCAGGCGCAGAATCCAGCACTTTCCCTTGTTGAACTTTACATGCTGGTGACTGCCCAGCCCTCCAATCTGTTGAAGTCTCTCTGCAGGGCCTCTCTGCCCTTGAGGGAGTCACCAGCTCCTCCCAGTTTTGTATCATCTATGAACTTGCTCAGTATCCTTTCCAGTCCTGTGTCCCGGTCTTTTATGAAGATGTTGAAGAGCACAGAACTGAGGATGGAGCCCTGTGGAACCCACTAGTGTCACCAGTCTGATGTCACCCCAGTCACTGTAACCCTTTCCCCCTGACACGTGAGCCAGTTGCTCACCCATCCCATAATGTGGTTATCCAGCTGCATGCTGGACATTTTGTCCAGATGGATCTTGTGAGAGACACTATCAAAGCTTTACTGAATTCCAAACAGATTACATCAGCTGGCTTCCCTTGATCAGCTAGGTGGGTTACCTTGTCATAAAAGGAAATCATGTTTAACAAGCAGGATTTTCCCCTCATGAAGCCATGCTCTCTGTGACCAAGGACTGCATTGTCATTCAGGTGCTTTTCAATACCTCCAAGAATAATGTTTTCCATAACTTTGCCAGGCACTGAAGTGAGACTGACAGGCCTGTAGTTTCCAGGGTTGTAATGTGTTAGTACTACATCCTTCAATGTCTTCAACTTCCATCACACTAAAATAACCTCATTGATTGGCAGTAAGAAATCTTTTCTATCTCCAATATTACTGTCTTTTCCTAAAAGAGATTAGCTAAGCTATACAATGCTTGCTGCTTATAAGTACAAATGATTTCTAAAGAACTTTAAAATCTCTCCTCACTTCCTTTCTGTTTTGGCCACAGGAACAACTCTCAATCCAGTTTGGTTTTATCTCATATAATGAAAATGCATCTGCCGAATGTTCAAACCCCAAGCAGATGAGGCACTGAACAACATACTCCAGTTACATCCACACTATGCAGGACTAGATGGTCTCCTTGGGTCCTTTCCAACCTCAACAATTCTTGTGGTTCTGTAAAATCTGGACAAGAATGCACACAATCCCTGTGCTATTCCTGGGAAGAAACCAACATGCATCTGATGCATTATCAGTGCTTGTCTAAGTGAAAATAATTAGACAGACACAAAGAAGCTCCCTCACCAGAGGCTGGTTGTTTTTCACTAAGCAGACAATCCTCATAGCTTCTTCATTTTCAGGTATGTTGTCAGGCAGCGGCGGAAGGGTTGGTTCAAAATCTTTCTGGGCCACAGTGTCATGAGCAGATAGCAAGGCCTGTTACAAAGGAAAACAAGCAAACCAACCCATGAGCAGAGATCATACAATAGCACAGCTTTAAACAGTGTCTGGCCAGAAAACAGGAATCAGTGAATAAGGTTCTGTGTGAATACAGATTCCTTGCACACATTGACATTTTCTTCTTTCCACCAAGAAAATCAAACCATGAAAGTTTTAAGAACAGTTCCTCTGCATCTTATGGAAAACTTAACAAAAGATGAAATATTTCTATTTGGAGCTCTTGGGTTAAGAATGCAGGTTTTGCAGTTTCAAGGAAAATTTGATTTTATAGGTCTGCATTAACTGCCCATAATCTAAAACTTTGTAAGAAACACCTTTCAAACATAGCCTTAAGTAAAATGCAGCCCATGGCAGGTACTTCAGATACACAGCCCACATCTGATCTCACAATCAGATTAGTTTATCATTAGTTAACTATGTCTCTTCTGGCTCCTTTGCCAGTTCTTGTCAACAGCTGCCCATTCATTTCCATTCCCACTGCAGAGAGCTCCATGAGCAAACCTTTTCTTTCCTTATGCAGGACTTGCCTTTAAGTGTGGAGAACGCAGTAGCCGTCTCAGCTCTTTGATCTCTCCTGACTGAGGGGCTTCACGCAGTATCTCTATCACCTGATAAATGTAAGAGAGAAAGCACAGAGATGGATTCTGGAGAACAATTAGTTTAGAAAGCTCCACCTTGAATGTAGAAAGGAATATGGTATGGAGACAGTGTTAAGCCCCCCACGTTATATAACTCAGGGGACGTCCATATGGTTTGCTCTAGAACTGGACAATGTGACCACAGCTGCACAACACTCAGCCAGGCTTAATTTAGTTCAGGCACAATGCCATGTGCTCTAAATTAGTTTTTGCTTCCATCCCTCAACCAATTTCATCACTAGTCTCAGTTGAAGTGAGACTGACTTAACTCTACTTCATCATTAACTCTCCCACTAATTAAAAGATTAAGAATTCAGCTATTATGATTAGAAAAATCTAAAAAGCTTTTCAATATTCTCATGTCAGGCTGCTTGATTATAGGCATAACCCTGAATCACAGAGTTACATGGGAAATAAAATACACGGTCAGTGATTAAAAAATTAACATGTGCGCTTATTACACTGGCCAGAATTTGCATAGTCCAGCAACCATAGCTGTGCCCATTTCTCCTGCCCCCCTCCCCATAAGGGCTGTTGAGGAGTTTTTCAAATGTGCAAGGAGAGTTTCAAGTTTACATAGTATACTTAGACCTGAGACACAGAATAAATACCACAACACTTATCTGCAGCTGAGTTCATTCCTTTGGTATGAGTAAGTAAAGCAATAAATTGCATATACACAATCTCACCTCACGATTCAACGCACGTGCCTGCAGCGTGACAGGTGCTGGTCTTTTTCCAAGATAGTGTTGGAGGCATTCATAAATCTGTTGCATGCCATGATAGACAAAACAAGGCAATGATGACATTAACATGGTCACGTGATGATATGGATACATATATGACAGGCAATGGACAACACTGTATTTCTAGAAACTTCTCAGTCCAGCCAGAACCCCAGAGTTTGCAATCTAAATTCTTAATATTGAATGCATCTGGAATTGAGCTCTGAACTCAATGCCTTTCCATATTATCAGCTAGCTAGCCAGTTACACTGTAGTTTTGAATTTTCCTATAAGAAAAGCTGGCTACACAGGTCAATAGACTGACAGAGTCAATTCTCTGATTCATAGCCTGTTTCCTTCCTCTAGTTTGAAGGCATAATTAACAAAGTAAATTTAACTTTAAAAAACCCAAATTGCTGCATTTAAAATACCCTTTTGAACATTCTTATCCCATACAAGCTCTTCTTTAAAATTTAAAGATTTTAAAAATCCTTCTTAGAGAAAAGCAGAATTTGCAAAGAATTTGTCTCAGAGATAAAATTTTTCTCAAGACAGAAATACCAGTCAAAACTGTTATCTAAAAACATAAGATCTTCAATTACACATCAGATCAGTGGGATGAAAAATTTAAAAAAAAAATACAATTTCACAGGCCAAGAAGTGGGATGAATAGCCATACAGAGATTTAAGAACAGAAAAGACAGCTGAGCAATGCTGTGTTCAGTGTCTGTCCCCTGGCCTTAATACAGACAGGTAAAGTAGAAGAGCTTTAATGTCTAGCACATTATGGAAGAGAATACTTTATTTTCCTTTAAATCAGAAGTAGTTTTGTCTGGTGTGACTGCTGATGTTAGGACTGACCTCAGGACTATCAGCACGTAGTGTAAATAAGCATTTACTATCCTGAGATGGCAATATCAAGTAGCTATTCCCTAGATATCGTTCTCTAGGTAACCTTTGCTTTCACAGCTGTGTGTTACCTTACCTTTAGCAGTGCTTGCAGCCAGCGAGATCTGAGCAGGTCATACAGCGTGCCAACACCATTGACATCTCTCTTACAGAGCAAACTGAGTTCTTGCAGCACTAGAGTCAGAACATGAGACAAACCTGAGCCCAAGAAACAGAAAAGCGCAAGACACTTCAGTACAAAAAGACCACCAACCAAAGCCAAACAGTGACCCGGGCCTTTGAAATGCACCTTTCCTCAATTTGTACTTCCAAGAAATGCACAGACATTTCCTGTCTGCTTTGCCTTTTTCCCTGAAATCAACTCTGTTCCATAAGAGCTATTTTACCATGTTATTAACCAACAGTGTTAGGTCAATACCAGCAATTTTCAACTGACCTGTGAGAAAAACACATAGGGAATCTCACATGTATCAGTCTGGGTTCAAGCTCATACCTCTTACTGAGAAGAGGTGAAACAACAAAAAACTCCTCGGCTTTATAAGCCAGAAACAAATGCCAGGTATTCTCCTCTGATGCTCTTTTAAGTTAACTGCATGCCACCACTATACACCAAGAATCATTCCAATTATTAAGCAGTAATACTTTAGAGACATTCATCTTTCTCATGACTCAGTGGAAGAAGAGTTACAGAAATCAAGGAGTAAAACCTTTTTCAAAGAGAAATAAAACTGAAAAAGAGATGCAAAAGTTACCGTTATCTTTACTGCTGACTGTTGGCACCTGCATCTTCTCCTTTATTCAAGGAGATTCCACCCACTTTGAATACTGCATTCACACCATGTTGGTTTCACAAAGATAGATGCTGAACTAGGGAAAAGAGCACACTCATATCAGAATACTGTCAGGTATTTTACATTCACAAGAAAGCCAAATTTAAAATAAGATGGGGGGCAATAATTTCTATTTAAAGTGCACAAAAGGTGTCAAGAATAAATTAAATACATGAGTCCCACCTCTAAATTCAGCTACCCAGTAGTGTCCAAGATGCAGACAGACAAACCTCAATTGCAATATACATTTTACTCTCTTTATGGAATTGCCATTTGCTTGCTTCATTAAGTCATCTAAAACAGAAAGCTGTTCAGTCCATCTTCTGCTCTCTAGCTTTTTAAGTGTACTGCCATGGAAAGTCTTATTTTTTTCTAAAGACTTAAATCTTGTTTTATATCAATATAGCTTGGAAAATAATCATATCCAAGGACACATTACATTTAATTCCTCTTGATATTGACACAATATCGAAACTGAAAGACTGGAGTTTCTACTGAATTTTCACTGAGCAAAGACACAATTTCGAAAAAAGGGATCCCTGTCTCTATGACCATTAGAGGTTAAAGTCTTTGAAGGATTTGTTCCACAGAAATTTCATTATTTTTCTCTATTTCCTCATAGTGAATTAAAACACAAAAACCTCAAGCCCAGATAAAAGAAACCCCACTGCTTACCTTGCTGGTATCATCATCTCTCTCAGGCAGTTTATACTAGGTTGTTACTTTTAGAGATGGAATCAAAGAAGTTATTTGCTCATCTAAAAATGTGTCGCTGTTTGCTTTTATTATAAAAAGCAGCACATACTACCTGTTTTTTTTCTTTAAATTTTGAAATCAGCATTTTTAAGCAATGCAGGAAGACCACAGTTACTAATTAATATGTATCCATGTTGCATGACTTTTCTATATATAAAATATAAGCCTTCTAAAATTTTCTTCCAAATTCCTTCCCTCCCTTAAAATTCTGTGACAACGTATCACTAATGTATAATGTTCTCTTAAACTAAAACTGGAAGTTGTTCTTCAATCTGCTGTTCATGGCAAACAGTGCAGTACAGGATTGCTTCAGAAAATTCTCTGAACTCTTCTTCTCAAAGAAGTATGGAAATTCCCCAGGGAACATCACAGACTGCATTTATACCCTAAAGCATCAGGAATCTATCTAGGAAAGCTCTGAAGTAATTCAAAATACTCACTACTTCCTTCAGTTAACTTCAAATCACACTTGATACAAGTTTAAAGATAAGTTTAAAGGTCTTGATTACCAGTATTATAGATTACTCTTAATGAGTTAAATATTTCAACTGGCTACTCAAGAGATGATTTAGACTACAAGTTAAAAAAACTAATATCAAATATCTGAGCACCTCAGCCAATAATGAACCACAGCGTGACACAGTGAATGCCTTACCAAATTCTGTTAAATACACAGTAGTTTATTCCCTGGATTAATAAAGTAAAAAGGCAGCCATTTTCCTCTAGATTGCTCTGTGGACAGAAAACAGCAAAGGTACAAGCAGGAAAAGTATTATCTTGATCTGCTTACAAAAGCAGAAGGCATTACTGTCACTTTTACTGCACTTAATACTTATTTTTAGAACATGCTTCCTCTCTCTCCAGTTAAATTATAAAACTGCTTTCAAAAGGCAGTGGAAATTAAGGGGGGAAAAAATCAGACGTTATGAGATTATGACTCAAACATTACTGAGTGAGCAATTTCAAGTTACTTCTACAGGATACTCAATGACACATCTTACTGAAATTCTAATCTGAAGACTGCTTTTAAAATTATGATTTCTTCTTTCGAAGACTCACAAAAATATAGTTTGACCTTCCCCCAATACAATTAGGGTTTGAGCTGCAATTATTTAATATCTTTCAATGGTCTCAGTTCTTTTCCTTTAAGAATTTACCTTACCCCTTTTTAAGCTTAGTTGATCTGCCTAATGATGGATTTAACAAAGCAGGACATATAAATCTAGTGGAGGAAAGCTGTTTCTTCATCAGAGACAAAGCAAATTGGAAACAAGGAACATTTCTGGAGATGCTAAAATATTTCCGATTCTGTTAAAATGCAAAAAATACCGCATTACCCCTTTAAAATACTCAAGGGATTAATTTTTTTCCCCATAGAGCATTGCAGCTTCTGGTATCACAACAGCTTCCATAGAGAACAGATGTGGCAGCAACTTGAGTGTGTTTAGGAGTTTTAGACAGTTTATCTTGAAGGTTAATCTCAGATTTCCCAGGAAAAACTGGGAAAGCTACTGAAGGGCGATGGCTTGCCTTGCTGGGTGAAACCCTCAGCTACAGCTATCTGGGAGTTCTAGGAATAATAATAAACATGCAGTAAGCCTTCCATCCATTGCTGTAATCTTAAAACTACAAAGGGTATGCTCACACTAACAGAAGCAGCCTTGAAACATCAAAATCTGTCAACTTCTTAACACCACAGTTCACCTCAGTCATAAATTAGTAGGTGTTTCATGTTTACACACAACAAAAAGAAAGCAGCTTCCAACTGTGAAACCTGGTTTCAGAAGCTCTCATTAGCAATAGATGCTGAAAAAGTCATTACCAGAAGAGAGGAAGAATATTTTGTTCTTTACAAAGAGACCTACTGGATTGCTTGCTTAAGGCAAAGGTCAGAGTTCAAACAAACTTAGAATTACTACTGTGCCCTTATTTCCTAAGACATATCTACGCAGACTATAAGGCCAGAGCTCAGGGTCTCCTCCTCCAGGGATCTAAATTAAATTAGATAGAAATTCTTGCTAAAAGGCTTACCTGACTAATCTCCCAGGCAGTGTAAGGGCCTTCCCATTCACGTGTATTGCAAGCAATTACAGATGCTTATTAATAGAAGACATTTCTCTTTGCCTGTTGTTAGAGACAGAACTGGATATCCACACTGAGTGCGCCAGAATTTGTGTCAAAATGAGTCAGCCACCTCATGTCTACAAAACATCAGTTATCCCAAATTTGGGCTACAGGGCTTCCTTCAGCAGCAGAGCATGAAATTCCTTGCCCCTATTTGTCAGACAGACCAGAAGGTCTTATTGATGCAAGGCTAGAGCTACAAGGGAACCTAAACCCTGGTTTTAATACAGTTTCCAGAATTGTCTGTAAGTGGGCAATTTGGCATCTTGTCAAGCCTCCAAAGGGGATAACATCAGAGAACCTGACATCCAGAACACCACCCCCTGCTCTTACACACTGCTTTGGTTAATATGTTGGACTTGAGCACTTTTTACAATGAAAACTACTCCAGTCTTTAAATTTGCCAAAATTAATGATTTGGCATATGGAAGACTGCAAATTAGCTTGAGGGCAGGAAACACTCTAAGAAAGCTTTTGTTGTAAATAAGCCACTCTAAATCAGCAAACTGAGTAGGCAAAAAATGGTAGGGAGAGATATTCAGAAACTCAAACCACATGCCCTGTTCAGAGCTTTTTCGTTCTGCATTAAATAAGCTTAACTAAGCCAGTGTCATCATGGAAGTCTGTCAGCTTCCTTTTCTAGTCAGTGTAAAGAACCATCTTGCTTTTTGTATACTTTTTGAGACTTTAAAGTGTTTTAGCTAAAACAGCAACCCTAAATATTAGTGGAATAAATTGACACATTTTAAGCCTTTAAAACCATTTATCCTTATCTCAACCCAAGCACCGCTTAATGCAAGTCAGAAGCAGTAGTTTTAAAAAAAAGACTTAAAAAATGTTATGTTCATGTCAGGCATTCTGTGAGATTTCACAGAATCACACCTGCATACATGAGCTAGTTTATGTTATTATTCTTTGTACTCACATCTTTGCAATGGTAGTTCATTCTGCCTCCCTCTAAAGCACAACCTCATAGCTGCAGTAGTGGTGTGAGTACCTTGTTTACTTGGGGTAAACACCACTAAAACATCACTTCCCAAAAGAGCAGCACAGTCAGAGAACACTTGGATGCAGTGCACTACAGTCATGAGGGGCAGCCTGCTTTACTTCCAGCTATTTATTGCCAACAGCTTGGGCTTCCTGTGAAGAAACCAACCAAACCCCCCTAAAAAAAACAACCAACCACTGTATTGATAGTAAATCAACTTAGAAGTATATGGCTAGGTAGTTCAAAGAAAGGATTTGTTTTACAGTCCCATATCAGTCACAAATTTTTCTACATTATATCTCAATATACCAGAACAGGTCCTGACCTACTTTTAAAAACAAGTACAATTTTGTGAAGATTAGGAGTGAGGAAAAAATTCCCTTTCAAGTTCCTATTCCCCATTCATACACTCCTCTAATATTTAGCTAACAGGAATTAAACAGATATCAGAAGTTTAGACAGCTTTGCTATAAATATGAGCGGAAACTAATTTCACAGTTGCATGGCGGAAATGCATCCTTGCAGTACAATGGTTTCAAGTACAGTGCAAATTTTCTTACCTGTGAACACCACAGAATACGCCATGTTCAGCTCATGCAGAATTTCCAGAGGGAAAGAGTATTTGCTGGATGTTAGTAGAGCAAGTAACCTCACTGCCCCAGCTAATCTATGGACATCCTCTCCTTTCTAATCCGCAGAAACCTAACCTTAGAACTACTCATTACCAGGGAGAAGAGAACAAATCCCCTTAACCCTTTTCTTGCATAAAAAAAACTACTTTACATTGTCTCTCACATAAATAATTTCTTATTCTCATCAACTTTCCCAGTCAATAGGATCCTCATCACTTGGGGTCTGTCTGCAGCTACTGTGCTCATAATTGCAATAAGAATCTAACTCTGGAGCGTTGATCTTCTGTTGCTGCTTACAGGATTTCTGCTGCAGCACAAGAAATATCTGGCTTTCCATTTAAGGGAAAGAAAAAAAAAAAAAAAAAAGAGAAAAAAGTAATTACCCTGAAGCAATTCACCTGAAAAGGTCCTGCAGGTTAGCTAATTTCTTTGTTAGCTACAGCAATACACAAATTAAAGCTGCTCTGTACTGATTTCCTAATGCATCACAGCCCACATCGGATGTAGTGTGGAACCTGTGTCAGAAGCACATTTAATCCTGGGATTCTCTTCAGCTAATAACTGAGCTATATATCAGAAAGGCCAAAAATAATCCAGCCCAGACTGCTTCCTTTAATCAGCCAAGCTAAATTCATATGTGATACCACTACTTTTTCTAAGAGGTTGAGTGCATATATACATACCTCTCTGTTTGTGATTATATATGTAAAGGCAGATGTATTCTTTGGTTTTTGTAGTTCTCAACTTGGCACCATTCACTGTAAATGAAGTTATACCTTTAAAGTTGCTACAGATTTGCAGACAGACCTTGTTCTTGAAAAGCAGGAAGATTATGGCAGAACTTCCCACCTCTAGTTACATTTCCAGTTTGAGGCACAGAATCAGTGTAGGAATTGGGTCATAAGAAACAAAGCTTAATATTAAAATCCTTTCTTCTGAAATATCCAAATACAACAAATATGAATACAAAACAGTTACAGGGGAAGAATAAACAACCCCAAATCTGTTTTTCATGGTTACACTCACACAAAAAGCAAAATAAATCCTGAATTCAGATCTTTTGCAGATAAAAATTATTGCCATTGATTTACTCAGCTGTTCAGCATAGCCCCTTTTCAAAGGGCAGCTCTGTTCCTACAGTCCTCAGTTAATTTTTTTTTTTTACATTGAGTTCCAAGAGGTGATTGCATGGAAAGGCTGCATCTAGGCAGGATGAGGTATTTGAATTTGGCCTCATACTTCATTATCCTTTCACCCCTAGTTGTGTGTCTTCACCTCCTTCAAGTTAGCTTTTCATAGCTTCCCTTTTATTCATATTATTGCTTACATTTCCTCAAATTATTCAGTATAATTTAAAAAATAAGATTAAGGCAACACTAAATTGTTTGCAAACATGAAGTCCATTCTCTCTATATTCTCGTATCACTATAGTCTGTTGCAAGTTTAACAATAGTTTTAAACATCACCATTCCAGAATTACTTTCCCCTTCTTTGATAAAACTAAACATAATTTTGAAAACACCAATCACTTTTACATTATTATGAAAGCTGCTACATTACAGTCGCTGTTCGACACAACAGTATTTTGGCATATGGTTAATTTCCATTTAGATGGAAATAAACAGGCCATGATTGCTACTTCAAAATATGATAAGCATTATCTACGGCAGTCTAACATCATTTAAGCCATTATAACATTCTGTAATCTATTTTACCCCCTGTTTTGTTTTTTTTTAGTCTGTACTGGCACCTACAATACTCCAGTTATCCACTGGTGTTACTGGTATAAACAAAGTTAGCCATAAACCACAGAAGAACACAGACACTCACTAAGATTCCCCATGGAAATTACTTGTTCTCTGCAGCCTCTGAAGTGACCTGCTCCAGCAGGTGTGATCAGGATCCCTGCATTAAGGCACCACAGGGAGCTTTCCCTGCAGCAGGAACACCTTGTCATTAGTGCCAAGAGAGACAGCCCCATGTCTCCTGTTCTGAGTGGGAAGCATGGAAGCACTGAAGCTCTGCCTCAGAGGCAGCTCTGGCTCAGCACGGGCAGAACCACGAGCAACAGCAGCAGTTCCAAAGCTGCTGTAGCAGCCACCCCAACACAGCCTGGGGGGTGAACTGCTCTGGAGCTTCCCTGCAGCAGGAAGACTTTGGCATTAGTGCCAGAAGTTCACCTCTGGGGCAGCTGCTATGTGTGCTGAGCCCTGCTTCCTGGGAAGCGGCTAGACACTGCTTGCTGCCGAGGAGGGGAGTGATAGCGAAGCTTGGTGGGCACCTGCTATTTGGCCAAGGCTGACCCACCACACCTGTTCAAGAGCACTCTCCACCCTTCTCACCTCCTACTACAAGGGCTTCCACTTGTCCTCAGGGTAATCAAACTGAACACTGCACAGCATTTCATTCAGTGCCAAAATGTGGTCAGTGCCTTTTATTTATTTCATAAACAGAAAGAATGGTAAATGCCTGTATATTTACAATTCTAGTAAACAGGGAAGTCCATAACAGTGTGATTACTTCCACAACAGCACATGAATCTGCATTCAGCAATGCTGTTCAACACAGATGCCTCAAAACCTTGACAGCCAAACACACTATAGGTACCCATTATAAATACTAACATACTTCTATTTTCTTAAATAAACAAACATACAGCTTAATTCAGGAAGACCAAATGGTTCTGTGGTGCAATTCATTCCCTTTAAGCGTTTCTGTTGACAAACCAGGAATAATAAAAACAAACCCACTGCTTTGGAAGCCATGCGGTCCAGACTCTCACATGTGTTCTATGTAGATGTCATGCCTTTGTGCAGCATGGTTAATTTAAAACGAGTAAATAATCTTTCTGCTAGAATAGGAAAGTATTTCTTCTTGGTAGGTATGTTACAAACCAAGTCTTTAACTTCATCACCACTTCACAGGAAGCCTCTGGCTGCAGTTTTTGAATCTTACAACTGAAAGTTCAGAAGAAACAACTGAATATTTTCACGTGTAGCAGCAGATCTATAACCAAGTAGTTTCTACGGGCGATTTCAGAGAAGTGGTTATTAGTGAAGTTCCACTGAGTAGATTATCCCACAGAGGCAGGTCATAAATGATGGTTTAGGTAAGCTTTTCATGTTGAATCTGGTAGTAACATGCCTGAATTAAAACAAAGTTCAGATTAGCCCAAGTGCCAGTTCACAGCAAAGCATCACANAAGAAGTGGTTATTAGTGAAGTTCCACTGAGTAGATTATCCCACAGAGGCAGGTCATAAATGATGGTTTAGGTAAGCTTTTCATGTTGAATCTGGTAGTAACATGCCTGAATTAAAACAAAGTTCAGATTAGCCCAAGTGCCAGTTCACAGCAAAGCATCAACGCAAAAAGGCTGATTTTTTCTAGGCAAGAAAACAGGCCTAGGCTCTCTACAAGCAGTGATGCTATAGTGACTCTCAATATATGAGAATCTCCTGATATATAAGCTAGCAAAAGGAACAACAGGAGACTAAGTTACAAATTACATCCAACTCCTAATCAAGCAAGATAGCATGATTTGGGACTCTAAATATTTTCACAGGTCCCAGCTATACCAAGATCAAAGTACATTTTTGCTCATTTTGCTCTTTGCTCTTTGACAGGAGGACTAAAAAAAAGAAAATATTTTTACAGGACAAGGATGCAGGGATGAAGCATTTCAAAGGCATTCAAGACTGAAAAGCAAAGATTTCTATCACCCTGACCTGCTGCTGACAGCTATTCACTCCTTAAATGCTGGTTCAAATATGCACTGGGTCCGCCACGATCAGAAACTTAACATAAATGTCTCATGTACCACTTGCACTCCTGGAAAATTAGATTCTATTTCTGCTTCCACTATGCAGGCTCTTTAGTAATTTTGAACCAATGCAAACCTTCCTTTTTTGCAAGACTATGAAAATAATAGGTCTAAAAAAACCCCCAGACCTCTGGACCCAAATATTTTGACTTTGCACAGGCAGAAAATACAATAGTGTTCACCTAACAGTTCAGTTTAAGATTTTTATTTAAATTTCATGTTAACAGCCTCCCTCCAAAACACCACCACAACAAGGCTCCACACAGCTGAATTGTCCCAAGGTCCACTTGATGAACACAGTTTTGAGGTATCAAAAAAACATATTTCCATTATGAATGAGGTAGTGTACAAAAGGATATTCTTCAAAACACACTCTTCCTCTTCCCATACTTAAAAAGATAAGAATACTTAATAAAATGTGGAGAGTGTGAGAGTAATTTTTTTCCCCTAAAACTTCATTCCTGGAAGGTCTTGATGCAATGTTAAACTTCAATGGAATGGCTAATCTCCAAAGAAGCACTTCTTTTCAATTTTTATAAAAAGTATAAGGCTTGTTAAATTGAAGGGGAATGACAAGCTCCAGGTGACCATTTAGAACAGTTAAACAGTGACCAATATCACATTTGAATAAGGTACATTTACACATTGCACCATTTTTTTAGCAGTACCTCCAATTATGAGGTTATCCAAAGCTCTACATTAAATTTCCTTGCCTATCCTAAGTAAAAAATTTCAATTAAAAAATTCAAAGAAGTTACAGCCTAATGTTCATATAATTGTCCTGAGCTGGTCCTCATCGCTAAAAGCTGATTATTTCCAAAGAAAGTCTTTAATAATTGAATAATTTTCATACCTTCAAGGTAGTGAACATGATGCCTTGCTCCCCATGCTGGAGATAGGGATCCATCAGGTCTTCAATTAAGTGCACCTCAGACCCCAAATTCCTTATCCTGTCACATGTGAGAGTGGGAAAGTGAACATGTGAGCAAAAATCACCAGCATGTGTCTTCATTCTGCATTCAGACCCTTTTCAGAGTAAACTGTTCAAGATTTTTTCAGGCCAAAGCAAACGGTCAAATTGGAAAATTTATAGTTACAAAAAGCCAGTAACTGATCCTGTAACAAGCAGCAGGAGTGTTTAACACAGAAATACTTGTACTGCCTGCACTCAGCTTATGACTGATGCCACCCTTAGTGCCTACCTGGCTCGTAGCACCACATAGAGAAAAACAGGAAATAAGTCATCCATGGACCACAGAAAATCTTCCTGAAGGGTCTCAAGTACACTCTGGGAGATCTCTTCAAAAGTCTGCTGGATCACCTTCAACTTGTCAGCTGGGGTAAATGTGGTACTATTTGGAAAGCAAAAGCAAAACAGGAAAAAAATAAGCAGTTGGAAATCTGCATCTAAATTAGGAAGGCAGTTTGCTGGCCAGCATGGCTCCCTGTGCCCAAGAAGGTAAGTCAGACACTCACACCACAACAGCCATGGCTGCCAAGGCAGCACAGTACCCAGGTCAGAATTACCATATCAAGGCACACTACTGCAAGTGAGACTTTCTTCACAGTTTTATGGGGCTTTAATATAGTGGTAAAAGGGGCAAAATTCCTTTCTAAAATATTTTTAATTTCTACTTAAATTCTTGCATAACAGACATAGAAAAGCCTCCTGTGCACAGGTCACTTTACCACAGCTGTTTGAAAATTCACACGTGTATTTGACAGACATCCTTATGCCTTTGATTCTAAATGGCATCCCATGGATGCACTTTTCAGTGATGTTTACGAGGCAACACTTCATTCCCCAACAGAAGAAACTGCATTTTTACTCAGAACTGGAAAACATCTCAGTGACTTCTCTTATAAAGGTGAAAAAAAGGGTGACATGTAAAGGATCCCAGTCAAGTGAACGAGAGACTACTACGGCAGGAGCAGTAAAACACTGAAAGACAAATTGCAGAGAATTACCTGATTTGCTGTAAACATTCAACAGCAGAGGCAAAACAGGCGTCTTTTGTAGTTGATGATACCTGTGTAATCATGGTAAGATTTATCAGGCAGGTTTAGCACCCCCACGGTTCAGTGTTGAGCCTCTTTCAACAAGATAATGATTAAGAATGTAAACAATATACTTTTTCTAATCAGGAAGTATATAATGATATAACACCCTTAATTAAGAAGCTTGAAAATTTCCTTGCTAGACTTTTATTCTCACACTTTAATAACTGGAGACCAAGCAAAGGTCTCTTGAATTCATTACCAAGTCAGACAGTGAGTGACAAAGCTGGACTGATGGCCATTGCAAGAAATCACAGAATGGTTGAGATTGGAAGGGACCTCTGGAGATCACCTAGTCCAATGCCCTTGCTAAATCATTAATGTAGCATTTAAGTCATAGGCAAACTTTAAGGAAATATAATAACATTGCATCTCTTAAGCAAAAAGCCTGGTCAAAAATTCTTTGATCACTTCTTGATGATTTCGGCTTCTTGAAAGAAGCACTGGACAAAACATACTGTAAATCAAGGCCGAACAAACATACCTTTCTATTCTCGCCAAGGATGGACACAGTTCCTGGCCAAAATTTCCTGCAAAAAACCCAATACAGTCCACTGAGAGTGCATAGTCTTAAAATATTTTTTGCATTACAAAAATGAAGTCATCATGTTCTGAGACACAACAGCCCTTCCTACAGGATCAACTACATCTCGCACAAGTACCCAGAAAACTGTCTAATTTGAAATGTCTGGCTCTGGTTTTGTAGCAATGCAAATCCTTTACTTCCTTCCCATTCTTTCCACCTCCTGTTTTTGGAAGAGGGAAGGTCTGATTCACTCTCTCAACCCTTCTAATTAGCTTGAAGACATCTTTAGATGCATTTTAATCAAAGAAAATACTTCAGACAAATGGGGCTTTGTTTCAGTTGCTTTAATTACATGCCATAATCTTTTCCTAGTCTCTGTTTTATTGTTGTAGCATACTCACGCCTGCACTCCAAGAAAACTGAGAAGAGCCAAGTCAGTTTGTTTGTTTAGACGTAAAACACATTCCCAGTAAATGTCCTCCTCACGCTCATTGTCCAAGGCATACAACATAAACAGAGGAGGATAGAGGCGTGGCAGTAACACAGGGAGCAGCAAGCCAAAACTGGTTACCACATAGCTGAAACAAAAAAAATACAGGGGGTGGTTTACAGAGGAAGACATTAGAAACCTAATTATCTATAAAAATTGAATGAAAATCATTGGAACAAATCTTTCATGTAGCACAAGCCTATTCTATGAGAGATAAGAGTAAAAAAAATAAGTACAAATCCATCAAATAGCAACTCTGGTAAGAAAAGATTATAAATTACCTCCAGTACTCTTAACCCAATTACTCTTCTGAAGCCCAAGTCCAAGCCTTAACTTGCTTACCCATAACAGACAAAAGCAAATTTTGTTTTAAGTAAAGAACCATTGCATGGAACAAGGATGAAATGCTTATTACAACCATAACATAGAAGTTTGCTTATCAGAATCTGTCATCAGAACCAAAGGGAAAAAAACCACTGCTTATATCCATCAGTTGAACATGTGTTTATCTTTCTTCCCCCACCCAAGAAAAAAAAAATACAAGAACTAAAATAAAGGCTTTGTTAGTTTTTGTTTATTTGTTTTTCCTTTATGTACCCTGGCTCAGGAGATTCTGATCTGGAATCAGATTTCCCACTGCAAAATGATCGCCTTCCTTTTGTCTCTGTTACCAGAAGTGGAATTGTGCTGCCCTCTTCTGGGAGATCAGGAAACAAAAACCTAAACAGCAACACATAACAATATTTGAGGTAATTTCAGTAAATTTCCACAAATCACAGCACTAAGGCAAGACTGGAGAGAAAAAAGTCAGCAGAAATAATATGTAGTAGGCTAGGACAGCACAGCTAACACACATACAGCACCAGCTCCCTGGAAGAAAACTTAGGAAGTCCAACCCCCTCAATGCCAAGGACACCTTTCCTACATTAACATCACTTCCCTCCAGACAAAGCTTCTAATTGTTAGTAATTTGGAGTATTTCTGCTTTCAGAATGGCAGGACACAATTAAAGCTGTAATTGTTCTCAAGAATCTATGCAAGTTCTTCATAGGAAGATTGTTCATCCATGTTGGTAAGAACTTTAATGCCATATTGATAAGAATTGTATTGAGTACACTGGGATTCCCCCATCCTTACTAGTCTACCATACTCTTTGAACACTGTCTTTGCACAGCACCAATATCCAGAGACACTAAATTGTAAATCCATATTCCAGATGAGCTTCTTACAGCCATATTTTGAAGTACAGCATAGGTTGTAATACACTAGGTGTGAAGAGTTTAATCTTTCCATTTTTGACAAATTAATTCAAGACTCCTTAGAAAGATTAATTAAATACAAGCAACCCCCAAAACTAAGTAACAATACCAGCACCCTTGAACTGTACCACACTAGGCAGCTTCAATACATGAGACAGCTTTAATGAACTCGGCAGTAGTTTGACTTGAAAATCAGTCTGGTTACCTGACCAGCTGGAAGATACGTTTGAGGTAGGACTTGATCTCTCTTACAGCCTCCTGCAGTAGTCGTCTGTTTGCTCCTACTCCAACATACGTCATTCTGTAGACAGCTACCAATGTTTCCACCAGCTTGCCCAAGGGATGGAGAGGAGTATCACAAGCCTGAGACAAATTATATTAATTGGCCAGTCAGGTCAATGGCAGACAAGTTAAAGGAAATAAAAATGGAATTCAAGAGACATGGGTCAGAGACCCAACAACAGGCTTTAAAAGAAAATACTACAAATATCTCAAAAATGAGCTGTATTTAACAAACTGCCATTTGGATCATAAAATTTCTGTGTCAGCTGAATACAACTCATAGGAGTCAAGATAGCACAAGAACCTGTGGTACTACTTGGACTAGTCATCTCTCCAGTACTCTTAAAATTAACATGCAATAATTACCAAGTGTTTGAAGATGCTTTGCTGGGATCCAATGTATAAGAACAAAAACAGTAACTAAACAGAAGCCGACTTTAAGAGAGTATTCACTAGGTAGTCAATGATTTTAGTCTTAGTTGCGGACTTCAATAAATTAAGTGATGAATTTCCAGGAATTAAGGAAAGCTATTACAAAGTGAGCTTGGCATCATGCCTTACCATGCCTGACTATGTAAGCATTTCAATCACAATACCTTTATCAAATATTTTTTTATATTTTCATATTTTTCCAAGGTGAAGGCACCAATGTGTTGTGGAATGAACTCCAAACTTTCCAGTGTCTGAGTATGTGATCGGCTCAGTAGTTCTGGGCTGCAGTTTAAAAAGACAAAGACATTGTTCAGAGTGAGACATACAATAGGGAAAAAACAAAAAAAACCCCTGCCATTAACAACTGAACTGGTTCTAAACATCAGTACGTCTGTGAAAGGCTTTGTAGCGCAGAGTGGTAATGTTATGACTTTACTTGGGATTCACTGTTGTTTTAATTAAATCTTTACAGTCAGAGTTTCTAGTTTAGAGCAGAGTGTGATTCCAGTTTCCACCTCCATCCCTGTTTTCCTTGCCGATCCATTCTCTAGGAGCCAACCTGTCTTTGTGCTGCCGTCGGTTGGTGGTCAGAGCCACCGCAATGTTGTCCCAAGCCTTCCATCTGTCCCCCTGGCCAGGGCTCTCACAACCAAGCTGGTTCCAGCATTCTTCAAATACTGCCTTCCATTTCTCATCAGGAGACACTGCCAGGATCCCAAGTTTCCGCCTAATAAAATGACCAGTGGGTCTGTTAAAATCACATAGCAACGAAACAAGACATTCAGCTTGAAAACCACCCATGGCTAATGTCAGTCTAACCTCTCATACTATTTTACTAAAAGCTGATATACTGAACAGTCTCTACTGTGAACCAAGCTTTAGCACTAAGAACAAAGCTAGAGCCTACTATTAACACCTACATGAGAGAACAGCTATGAACCTTATTAGTTTTACTCTCTCTTGCAGCCTTCCAGGAAATGGTTTTTTGCTTAAACACAAAGGACTGGTGCTTATCTTCACCACTGGTATTCATTCAGAAGTCTCAGGACACATTCATGTAGCAAGGACACAGCACAAGTAAGTCCCAAATATCTCGCTATCCTGGAATGTACAACTAGCATAGCTACCCACATTCAATACCAAGGATGAGTATACAGCTTCTGACCCTAAAGTACTATCTACAGATAATGTTGCATGACTTGTTAGGGATGTTTTGAAAGCAAAACCAGCTCAGGTTTTTTGTCTTTTCACTGACAGACAATGCTCAGGGATCATCTACTGCCAGAAGAAAACCAAGAGCACTTCTTCCCATATATACAGATAAAGATATCTCAGACATATAATGAAATTTAGGGCTTTGAAAAATCTTTCTCAAAACAAATAGTTGCTGTCAGGGTTAACAGTTCTATCTTGATTTAAATCAAGTGTCAGAAATTGTCAGACCTTTCATTAATATTCTACCAGCATATTTGAGATGAGAACTAGCAACACAGGTATTTCCCTATGCTGCCAGTTTCACAAAGCAGAAAAAGTAGGCTCTAAGCCTTTTCAGAAATTATACTAGAAGATTTTCAACATCAAGACAGTCTGAAAAGGGTACATGAAACCCTTATTTCACAAGCAATCCTCAAAAATATGTACATACATTTATTCATAGACTCCCTACTGGGGTAAAAAGCAGACAGCTGCGAAGGCTGCAAGTGTTCAGTTCAGCAGGGAGGCCCTGCTTAACTTGCAGGCTGTTGTAGGTGTCAGCACTGTCAAAAGAAATTACCAGTGAAAGCTTCAGGAAGCCTACTGAGAAGTAATCTATGTAAAAATATTAGAGCCATGTTTCCCATTTTAATCTGAAATTTGAGAGCACACTTTCAAGATATTAAATCCCATACAGCAATTGTTAAACCAATATATAGTGCTACCAAACACCAACAGCTCACCATCAACTCTTTAAATTTTCTTAGGTTTCTTCTACTCAAAGATGTATCAGTTATAACTTAAATGTGTTTTGTTTTTTTCCCCAGAAATAATTAAGCAAATTGTCCTAATGCATCTGCTATACAGAGGGGTTTATGGAAAGTTTTCGAAGTGATCTTTGCAAAGGTATTAAAATGCTCTTTTGCAATTCAACAACTTTCTATTTTCTTATACGCTGTTTAAAAGAGGTGTAGGATCTAGTCAATTCTGTCCAAATATATCCCACTGGCATCATTAAATGACACACTTAATGAATAAAGTTGCCAACAAAAGGCAGAAGGCAGAGAGGTGTGTGATTAACTTAACTTCTCTAATGTAATTTAGTCCTTCTTAGGAGCTCAGAAGTCAGCAGCAGCTGTGAATTCAGGTTCTAACAGTCAGTTCCAACACAAACAAGAAGAATTTGAGACTACTACAGCACAGTAGCAGCATGTCAGCTGCCCTGTCATGCCACTATTTGCATATTCAAGTAGTCATTAAAGCAAGAATAACTATAAAAATATATTTATCTTATTGTACTTCCTGAGCAGCAAGAAAGAGGAAGAATGTTTTCAAAACCCCACTCTTTCTTTGGAAGAAATATTTTTAACTGGCCCTTGAAAAAAAGACAATAGTTCGGTTCCTAAGTATTACTGAACAATATGAGAAATTATTTCTTATTCAACACTCACAGTGCTTTAGGCTTGTCCTTCTCATTCTCATACAAACTAGGTTTGAAGTAGGTTCCTGTGATTTTTATTCCAGATCCCCACTCTCCACTGAAGAGACCTTCAATATAATCTCCATTTGGCAAGGTCAGGGTTCCCTTGAGAAAAGATAATAAAAAATTTAACTAAAATCCACTGGGAATCAAATTACAACCTTTTAATTTTTTTTAGATGGTAACAGTTTACAAGTGACAACTGTAACACTGACCTTTCCACTCAGAGTCCAGTTATCAGAAAATTCGCCCTCATAGACTGTATCATCCTCGGAAAGCAGAATTCCAGTCCCCTACAAAAAGAACCATAAAGAACACAAGGCAGTAATTGTAACAGAAAAACCTGTTACTAATTCTTCGGAAATTGTAATTTTTAAGCTGCTTCTGAAGCAGTCCTAGGTAAAACAGAGCAGTGATTATAAAGACCATTCCAAAAGCCTGGACAATAGAAGATTAGAAGAACAGAAGGTTTACACAGCCTGACACCCACTCATCTGCCTCAGAAAGCTGCCACACTTAGAGGAAAAGTCCCTACAGCCCAGGGTCTGGTGTCAAACTCACCATCATTTTGTTGGTGCTGAAGGCTCCTTCGTAATACAGTCCAAACTGAGTAACCACAACACCATTGCCTTGGCAAAGATCATCTTGCCACATTCCCATGTACTTTTCTCCTCTGAAGAAAAATGGAGTAGGAAAAACAGAGTCTAAGTAGTACATTTATAGTCTGGCTTTGGCTTTACAGCTACATTTGACCATTACAGAAACCATCAGACGAGTCACAGAGCACTTGCTTGGGGTCTGTTTAGTTTCACCAGCCCCATAGAAATACAGACTCTTTTTGATACAAAAAATTATAGTGAACTTTCTTTCACAATTCACATTTCAAATTGGCCATATCCAAGCAAGCCGATGAGCAGAAAAACTGCTGAAGCCTTGTTAAACCCAATGCATGCCCCAAGGAACCTGAGCAGTAGCTCCAGCACACAGAAAACAGGAAAACTTTTTAGTTGCTCTCATCTGCTTTAGCGAAGATTTAAGCTGCCTAGGAAAGGGGATGTTAGCCTTGATCATGTATCTATCTGATGTATTTTACAGTTCAGAACAGATGCAGGAAGCTGATTTTAGGTTTTTGTTTTGCCAAAGTTTTTTATTTCTTTTACCTAAAGTCAGATGATTCATATTGAGAGGATAATAAATAAAAAGAAACCAAGATATTCTACTTGGGAACAGGAGAGAGACCTAGAAAGTCATACATGATATTTTTTAAATATTAGAGTGCAAAAATTGTAAGGAAACACATATTGTAGAAAGTTTCTGTATAACAGCCAAACAAAGGCTATGATATCAAAAAATTTAATTAAACATTGCTCACAAATAAACATCAGTCTCTTTCTGACTATATAAAATACTTTTTCTTTCTGTATATAAGTGCACAGAAGTCAGGCTAGAGTTGTTTGAAACTTAGTACAAGTCCCAAATATTCTGAAACTACCTATTTTTCCAGTTATTCTGAAAGAACATAATGCTTTCACCATGCAATTAATAAAAAATTAACTTGTCAAGGCCTTTTTTCTGCTTTTAGAGGGAAACTAGTGATTGATTTAATACAATTCTGCTTGTTCCCAAGCATTTTTCTTGAGATATACCCAGGAAAAATTATGTTTATAATAAAGAGAGTAAGCCCAAGCATTAAACTAAGCTCAGGGGTCTCTCCCAGCTGATTGGATCCATAAGGTGGCAGGAAGCTGATCTGATTCAATCTGCCAACTACAGGGGCCTCTGTTGGGTGAAGGCCCCTTGGAGAGAGAGTCCACGTGCTCAATTACCAGGATGGAAACTCAAAGTCCTACTTGTTCAAGTAATTGTTTTGCAAAAATGACAGGAGGCAACAGAGTGTCTGCAGCTATTCCTTATTTGGGCTGCAGAATAAGTGCAGAAAATGAATCCTGAGGACACAAAGATATGCACGTTACCTCCCCGAGACCAGAAACAAAACTACATCAGGGCAGCTCACTCATGTTTTAGTAGCGCTGGAGTAAAAACCAAACTCCACACTCCTTCACCATGAACTGCCACTGCATTTACAAATTCTGGAGGTGAGAGGATTTGTAAGAAAAGCTGAAATCTCTTCAGTTGGTCCTAGGTAAATAAATGACTAAAGAAAGTATGCAGAGACACCTTGACACTACACTGTAAGAACAATGAGCACCACTAAGCAACACTAGATGCAAAATTCATATCAGGAAATTCACAGAGATGTTACAACAGCTATGTTTCAGAAAAGTGTCCCCCCTTCACCCTCCAGACTTTTGCCTGCTTGGCTGTTGAAGTGGGCATTCAGTAAAACCAAAAACAGTTCCTTGGGCTTTCACCAACAGCTCTTTCCAGAAAAACAACCAATAAACTGGTGATTGAAAAACAGACTATATTGATCTGTGCTCAGTGTTCATTTAGTGCATATATTTAGTGCAATTCTGTTTCTGAGACAATCATTTTAGTAATCTGCCCTGAGAAAAAGTATCTTCCCCCTCCACTGCACTGACAGAATAAGCCAATGGAAAATCTGAGCATGAGGTGAAATTCATGAGTACCATTATCTGCCACTGAACAACCCAGTCTTATAGGCCTGAGATGAAAGAATACTTTTCACATGACATTCATTAGACTTTCAGCATATGCAAAACACAACACCTCAATAAGACACCACATTCAGAGCTAGTTTTCAGGCAGGAGAAGGACAGAAAAGACAGAAAAACACAATGCATTTACTCCAGAAGCAGCACTAAAAAGCAGTTCCTAGACCAAATTCTTTAGATCATCAACCCAGAAATCCCAGCAACAAAGGAAAAAAAAAGAGATATGCACTATTACTGGTACTAAAAAGTCAAATCCTTTCCTACACTTTTTGCAATTGCACATTATACCAGAGTTTTAAGGATTTGTGGAAGCGTTACCTTGTGATATCATCAAAAACTCCATAGCCACTCTTCTTGTCCATTATCCACTGTCCAATGAACATACTGGGAGAAGAAGAGGTCAGCTTCCCACTGCGCAGCAGCCCATGCCCATGCCTCATGTTATCCTGAAAACAGCCTTCATACACCTCACCAGTGGCATAGCTGTAACAGCAACAACAAAAGAACAAGTGAGAGTCCTATCATCTACTGCTCTGTTGGGGGCTTGCTTTTGGAGTTTTTGATTGGTTTTGCTTTGTTGGGTGATTTGCCCAAACAGATCAACCCTCTCTTTTTCCTTCTATGGAAGTGCATTATAACCACACCAAGCAGCAACTACAGTTAAAGCATGTTTGGGATAAAAGTGATCTTTTAATACAAGCCTTTGGATGCTTTATTGTTTTAAAGCCACTCTCTGCCCAAGAAGCAAGGTCATTAGAGAATAAAGAATAAAAAAATCCTCTCTTATTGCAAGGTGGCACCAACATTAGAACAGAAATTAATAACAACTGTAAAAGTTGCGTTGTGAGCAATCTACCAAAAGCAAAGCAGAAAATAAGCCACGCTAACTATGACCACAGGTCTGCAACGTAACAAAGCTACACTCAGAGGCTGGGTCAGAGCATCAGCCCCACTCTCCCTGCTGCAATGACAGCAACACAAGTGCCACATGTTACCTGTACACTCCATGCCCACACATTTTGCCTTCCTTCCAGTATCCCACATAATGGTCCTCTTTATTCAGTGCTTTGTTAGGCACTCTGTATTCACCATACCTGCCAGTGCACAGAGATAGAACACAAGCAGCTGTAACACCAATACATTTCATTAACAGAGCAGATACACATCACAGACCCATTCTAAAACCAGAATGCTCTCTCATTTTTAGTGCATCTCTAACTACAGCAGTCACCGATGATTTTTTTTATAAGAGAAACAAGTATTCCAGCATCATGAGGTCGATTTAGTCCATCTGCTCTCTCCTGTTTGATTGTGACATGTTGTAAGTACTCCTCTCTCCACCACACTGCAGTATTTTTCTCGGGCCACAAGCCTTCTTGAATCTTAACACTGCTTCTACCTTTATTATTTTCTTCAGCTCTTGATAACTCAAGCACACTCTATTCCAGGGAATAATGAGGATATGTATTGTTACAGAAAAGACTTCAAAAGATGCTAGCTTCCAATTATGCTCAGTGGAAAGGAATTATTCACAACTTCAGTATGCCTGAAAATAATGAGATACACAACTGTATTTATTGATTTTAATCTCCTCAGGAGATTAAAATCCAATTCTGAAGGTTCTCCTGAGAGCATGTCCACCCCAACAAGACACTACTGTTAAGTGCTGAGACTATAACATGCGTGATGAAATACAAGTATACATATTTGATTATTTCAGCAATTCCGGATAAACACTAATCAATTTATTTTTGGCTGGGATTTGTTTGGAACATTTCTGTCTCCAACAACCCTATAATCTCCCGGATTAGTTGCACTGAGTTACAAGTGACCAAAGCTGGTATCATAGTTTGACATTATACCAACAGCCAAGAGGAATTTTAAAAAGCTGTCTGCAGTCAGACCACATTTCAATTTCCCCTCCAACCCAACACTTTGAAAATAGATCTGGAGGCCAATAGGTCTCATATATTTTTATCCTGCCTAGTACAGACATGTCTGCTTACAAGATGCATATAAAAATGCCTTTGGAAATAAACTAATCTCTCAGCCTCAACAGTGCTCTAAGCAGATTCTTAGAAATGAAATCCACAGATTAATTCAAAGCTATGTAATACATTAAGTTACTTTCAAGTGGTTTTATTGGTTTCACTAGATAACTTGATCATGTCTAGAACTTCCATTCAGCCTACTTTCAGTGTCCTCTGTACTAGTTATCTTCATCATCAAGATTACATACTCTCATTAGTTTTCACCCAAACCCTGAAGTCTCAATTCAAGATTTTGGCTCTTTGTTAAATTACTAAATCTTTGCTCTACCAGAAATATAGCAAAGAAAACACTAAAGAAGGTGCATCACTATGTTGCAAGAAGATCAGTAAGATTCACTGCAAAACCTCCAATTAAAATGGTTTTGTTATTTTCTTCTACATCAAAAAGTATTTCTTGCCTGGCTCCACAAGCAGTGAGAATATCTTACCCATCCTCCAGCCCAGTTCGGAAAGTCCCAGAGTACATTCGTCCATCTGCCCATTTTAGGATCCCTCTGAAAAAGAAAAAACAAAAATGTGCAAATACATAAGCTAATCGGTTCACTTCGCACTTCCCAAATAACTTCTGTGAGCGAGCCCACTTATTGTTACAGCAACCACCTCCTTTTGATTTCAGCCACTCCATTCCAATGCTTTTACCTGCCATGGGGTTTTCCTGAAAGCCACCTCCCATCGTAAACAGCATCCTTGAATCGAGGGTCTTTATAGAAGGTGTATTTGGCACTGCGAGAAATAGGAGGTTCCTGCCTTGGTACATTCCCACCAGCTCCATAGAGAATCATGTCAGAAGTCCCTTTAAGGGCCTGATCCACTGCTTGGCTTATTGCCCTTAGCCACTTGGTCTGAAACAGAAAGTGGATCATCACAAAATTTATTTAGCCAACACCTGTCTTTGCACCGACTCTCACCTTTACAGCAAGCACAGTCATGCCCCTGGCACTGCTCAGCACAGTGCTGTGCACTGGAGCACTGCTACCCTCAGGCAGAGGGCAGCCGGCCTGCACACCCAGCTGCAGAGAGACTTCATTCTCAGAGAATATTCAGAGAATCCTTCTCCCAGTTTGGTTTCACAGTAGGGGAAAAAGCCTCCTTCACATCACTGAAGCCTTGCCAAATATGTAGATATACCCACCTTCTCCTGTGGTGTTGAAGAAACAAGAACAAACTGTTCTTCTGGTGTTGTAATCTTCAACCCACTCCTACACGGGCAGAGGGAGAAAGTATTTTAATCTGTGAAACTCCATTTTGAAAAACCAAGGTTTCTTAGAGCATCGATAATACATTTTCTCTCCCCTACCCCAGCTAGCATTCCTTTTAAGTTAGAAATAAAAAGAAGCAGCAGCAAAGAAGACTTGCTTCCCTCTCGACCACTTTACCCTTTCTGATGTTTACACAACTTTTTTTAAGACATAGAAATACAGCATTTTCTGGAACAAGAAAAAAGGGTAGACATGGCTGCAGTCACCCTGTTCAATTCCCAAGTTCACAATAATTAGTTACAAAATGCTCATCTCCTCTCCCAAAATATCTATTTCAGCATCACAAGCAAGAATACTCACACATTACCAGCTTCTTCTGAAAGAGCTTCTACCCACAGTGTGGACAAGGGAAAGATATGGTGTGTTGAGAACTGTAGGAAAGGAGAAGGGAAACATCACCACTTACTGTTCCATTAAACCTGCCCCGTTTTTTTTTCTAAATGCTTTCTTTTCTCCCTTTGAGGACTAGGAAAAACTGAGCATTACAGACTCTTTCTACCACCTTTCTTCAAGAAACAGCCAACAGAAACCATGCCAGCCATGGAGCAACAACAATCAAATGTTAAAAAGGCACACAACTTCAGAGTTATTTTTACACTGCAAAAACTTCACTGCGTGAAAAATACGTAATGCTATTTGAAGCAGAGCAAATGTTTTGTTCCTGGCTACAAGCTGGCTTACCTGAGCATGTACCAGAGCATCGTTGAAGAGGATGAACCAGTTTACAGAGAACCTTCCCGCGTGCTGTAGGGACAGCCCCCGATTGCTGCTCTCACAGATCAAACGACGCTCCGGCTTCCGCAAGGAGTCCTACAGGTGGGTTACAAACAACAGCACAGAATCTCACTTCTCACTCATTGTGACTTGAGGTCGGTACTTTAGTCTTTCACAGTAAAGGCCAAACCTTTCTAAAGCAAAGAGTACTACAGCATCACCAGTTGGAAAAACAAGAAGTCCAACTGGGACAGCAGCATCAGTAACAGACACTGGCACTAAGAGCAAGAGATTCAAGCTGCTAATAGACTGGCAACTGTCACTATACCGTCATCTTCCCAGGAAAGGTCTTCCAGAAGCCAAGGGTGTACTCCGCTTCTTTCATTTTTCTGCTAAGATGGACTGCAAGGCTCTCGTAGCATGAACTAGAATCCTGCAGCTTCTGGTATTCTGGAGATGCCTGTAGGGCACAAGGTAAGAGCTGAGGGCATTTCTGAATGCCTGAACCAACATCACCAACCAGGCTGCAGTACAACTGCTCCTTTAGTTAAATCAGCACTAAGTGCATGACAGTTGGTCTGGGTAATAAGCAGAGCAGACCAAGTTACTTTCTTGGTCACATGTTCTGTTGGTGCGCTGAGAGTTTTTAAAAATCACAAAAAGGTCCCTGAATGTTACAAGGAGAATAATTAATACACAATTACATGATATACTTTCTTGCAGCTTAACAAGGTGTACCAGAAGTAGTGCTCATAATTGCACAAAAAATATTTTAAATTACTATATTGGGCTAAATATACAAGTAGTTACTCTTCCTGTTTAGTCATCTTTTATTTCAAATCAAAGCAATTATATACATCTAAATGGGTGGTAAAAGTCTACCTAATATATATGTAGCATTTCTAGTAGAATATTACAGCCAAGAGTAGCTACAGCAATGATGCCAGATGAAATTGAAAAGCAGCAGGCAAACATCAAATCAGTATATTTGCAATTAAGCACTCAAGCACACAAACAAGCTCTGGCAAGGTGACAAATTTCTACCTGTCATGTGATCTGTGCAGGTGTGGTGTAAGATTGTGCAAATAAATTTACAAGATCTTCCCTGCAGCAAATACAAGTCTGAGGTAGCTCCTCTGAGGAGTAAGCTGTTTCTAATTACCTTGTATTTGCTTCACCCAGTTACTTCCAAGCTTTAAGTTTTACGTGTGTATTTATTGAACTACAGATAAAAAAGCCATCCTACCACTTCAAAACACGTGGCAAGCTTTAGCAAAGTTCTGGCATAATTATGAAGTCGTCCAAATGGCATGAAAAACAGAGCATTCAAAACTTCCACTAGCTGAAGGTTCTCCTCATTCTTCTCAGACAGTTTCTGTAACAGCTCCTGGTTTTTACTCAAGAAGTCTCTAAATGATGGGACCGTTGGGAAACAGGAGGAGAGAAGAAAAAAGACAGCAAGACATCATTGATGTTTTAGGTAAATGAGCCCAGATAGCCCTTTTTTGGATTATCATAAACCAATAAAAATTATAAGCGCAAATGCATGCTACTTATTCATCTATTCACAACTTATTTGAGGAAGTACAGCAGTAAAGATATGTAACTAAAACTGCAACACAGGACTTGTTTTTTATTTCAAATTTCAATTGCTCAGTCATCAAACCAGTTGAAGAAAGCTGACTATGTTGCTCACTTGGAGTGTAACCAGTTGCCTTTTTCCTTTTTACCACTTGATTAGTAAAGAACAAACAGCTGGAAAGAATTCCCCACTGCTTTTAGAGTAATAATTTTCTAACACTGTTTGATTTATACAAGAAGGCATGGAAGAATCTTAACTTCGCTCTAGTGCACTTCCCTATGTATATTGAAATAATTTCTTCCCCCTGCTGTTGTTCAAGACAACTGACCAGTTCTTCCCCTAACTAAAAAAATTACATCCTAACTCAAAGAAAGGCAGAAAATCCACTCAAGCCTCAGTCTGATTTCCAAGAGGGAGAACTAATCTAGTTCAGAGAAGAGGGAAATGATTCTGAAGACAGTACATTTAGCACACAAGGATTTCTTCACTGAAATGAAAGCAAACCTATTTTTCCCTCTCCTTCACTGTATCGGTTGTGTTCACTGGTGCTGGCGCATGAGACGCGTGCATTGAAACACGTCCAGCTGGGAAGCATTTAAACTACAAGCTGCAAGAATCAGGTGAGGCTGAGAGAGTAGGCACCAGGGACAGCAAAACTAGAGTTCGCAGCAGGCTCCCTAAGAATGCTACATGATTAGTGAGATGCCATCTCACTCAACAAAATAATGTACCTTGTTCAGGTCTGCTAATGATATTTAAGAACTCCATTATTGACCAAATCTTAGGAATAAAGTCTTCTTTAGAGGGAAGACCGTATTTATTAATTTTAAATTTATGCCCCTGGAAAGCTTGCTATTTTTAAGTGTTTTGAGATCCTCACATGGAAGTTTCTCTGTTGAAAAGCATCAAAGAGTAACAGACAACACAGTACAGTGTGTCCACTCTTTTAGAGAACATGCTCAGATCCCTGCCAACTATGGAGACTTCCACTGAGGCTGGCACTTTTTTAAAAGTCAGTACTACATCTAAAGCATTCATACTGCAGAACATACATAAAAGATGGGCTGACACCATCAACTAATTAAGACAGTATCCCTCAGGGAAGGAGTTGGGGGAAATTCTTCTTTATCAGCGAAGATATTCTTAACTTCCCTTTGCAAGGAGAAGGACTAAACTTGCAAGACACCTCCCTGAAGGTTATTCACCTAATGAGACCCTGGTTGCAGTAGGAGAAGCTGTGACACCCAACAGTGACAACTGATGTGATGAATTCAGCATGGGTGACTTCAGAAAGAACTATAAACAAGCTTATACTTGAACTAAGATTTCCTCTACATCAACCTAAAAATACTGACCAATGAAAAAAGATTCTCAGTGTCTCTCTGCAGGGGGATTCTGTATTTAGACTTTGGCATTGGAACTCAAGTGCAGAATATTCTTCATCATAGGTACCTGTGTTTTCAAGAACTTCCAATACCATCATTTACACTGAATTCAAAGTGCTCCATAAATGTTAATGGAATTACTCCCAGATTACAGAATTTGGGAAGGAAAGGTAGGAGTTCCACAGACAAATTAAAAATTACCCTCAGTGCAATAACATTTTCAAAGCTGTCTTGGTTTGAAGACAGGTGCCTGCTAAGGAAGGTGGGAACCTCCCTTAGAAACAGCAAATGTGAACCCCCTTCCCTCCGAATTATTATAACTTTTGAATCAAGGGCTTTCAGGCAAAGATAGGAACCCCCCCCCCGTTCTTTACTAGTATCTATAGCAAGGCAAACAATCAATAACAACAGTAGCAATAACAAACAAACAAACACCAGAAGACACAGTGACAGAAGTTTCCAGGCTGCCAAGCGCTTTTCCCGTTCGGTGCAGTTCCGGTCCCAGCCGGCAGGGGCGCTGTCGGGCTCCCGGCCGGGCAGGGCGGGTGCGATGACTCCCGCGCAGCTGCAGGGGGCGCTGTGGCGCGGTCAGCTCTGTGTCACGCAGGTAATGGCGAGGGACTGGGAGTCAGGCGGGCACCGCAGCGGGGCGGGCAGGGCCATGGCGGGCGTGCAGCAGGTGGAGCGCAGGGAGCTCAGAGCAGGGAGCAGGGGTGGCAGAGACGAGCCCAGCCGGGCTTGCCGGCAGAAGGGGGCAGGGACTCCCCAGCTGTGGCACTGCTCCAAGAGGGAGAGTGCAGGGCAGCAGCCGCCAGACGCCCCTCCGCAGAAACTGCTGGCACAGCCAGGCGGATGTGCCCTCCAGGAAACGCCCCCTTCCCAGATGAAAGCTCACTCACCAATGAGAAAAAGCAGCGCAGATCCAAAACCTTCCTGCAACCGCAGCCCAAGGGAGCCCGCAGTTCCCCACTGCTGCCTGTCCGGTTCCCGGTGGTCCAGTAAGTTATCGGGATCACCAAATGTCTCCTCCCCTCCCCACACCCAAGCCAGCTCTTTGTTTCTTACAAAAAGAGTTAATAGTCCTTAAGCATCCCGCCATTTGTAACCTAGCAACAGGAACGGGAACAAAATTCCACCACCCCTCGACCTCCAACAAAGCATTAGGGTGAAAGATACAGGGTTATTACTTTATTTCCTAGACAAAAACACTATTGAAATGAGAAAAAAGCTTTATGATCTAGAAACCCCAAATATACTGTCTCAGGCCTTAAGATACAACTCCTTCCTCACATTTACAAGCATCTATACATGAAATAGAACAAAGAATCCTTGAGAGGCACAGAAGATGCACATGCAGAAATGTTATTTTTGTATAGCTTTAAAACACTTCCATAAACTTAAAGAATTCAAGTGAAAGTGAATTCACATTATCTACTGTAGCTAATTCTCTTCTCTATTTTCTTGACAGCAACCTTTGAAAGACTAAACACTAACACTGAATAATGATAAACATTTAACCTCACTTAACTAAATTTCAAAAAAATCATTGCATGAACTCTATGTTTCTTTGAAGGAATTTCCAACATGCTTTTTTTCCTCCTTTCTCCACCTTCAAGATGAAGTAACTGAACTCAGCAGAATTTTAACCTAAAGTTTTTTTTCACAGCTGAGAGGAGGTAACTTTCTCTTCATCTGAAGGAAAAGGAACTACTGTACTCAAGTATGCTGAGGCCAAGTCTCTGCATGGTCATTACTACACACATACACACTCCATTCTTTACAGTTCTTTGCTAATTGATAAAAAGGTCAAAAATGGTAAAGGTTTACTTACATTGCTGGCTTTGCAAGGAGCATAAATCCTCCCATTACGAGGAAGTTTGTTACTGACGTACAATACCTAATATAGGGAAGAAAAAGATCTTCAGTTACAAAATGAAAGCATCCCTGAAAGCAGTAACTGTTGCAATGTCCATAACAACATCTGTAATATCTTTTACTATAGATGTTATACAGTCCTTGAGAAACACTCAGTGTTACTGAACACTTGGCATTCACTTCCACATGGAGCACTGAACACGTGTTACTAGTCCACATTTCTGCTGCCGTTAGCACAATGCAAAGGGCTTACTTTAATTTTATTTTTGTTTCTCTAAGATTTGGGCATGTACAGAATAGACCACCTGTTTAAACCATTTAGTACTGCTGACTTCTAATTATAGTCAAGCTGGAAAATTCAAGATAGGAATTTTCTCTTTTCTTGCTATTCAACATTCTACCTATGATTTCTCCAAGAAAAAAGAAAAAAGAAAAAAGAAAAAAGAAAAAAGAAAAAAGAAAAAAGAAAAAAGAAAAAAGAAAAAAGAAAAAAAAAAAAAAGAAAAAGAGAAAAAAAAAGAAAGAAAAAGAAAAAAGAGAGAAAAGACAAAAAGACGAAAAGAGAGAAAAGACGAAAGAGAAAAAAAGACCAAAAGAGAAAACAAACCCAAAATCAAAAAACCCCACAAAAAACCAACAAAAAACCCCAAAAACAACACCAACCCCCCCCAACCCACAAAAAACCAACCAACCAAACAAACAAAAACCAAAAGACACCCCTGCCTTTCTCCAAGGTCAGAGATCTCTGCTTAGCCCATTTAACAGATTATACTTATGTTGCCTGACTGATCCTTGAAAGATGCTCATGGCATTATGCTGAGGTTCTGATGCCGTACACATAAAAACATGTAAGCAGCAGGGGGAAAAGGGGAGAGCAGAAGACAAGCAGTAATGAGAACAGAGATTAAGTATTTTAGTCTTTGAGAAAGAAGAAATTAAAACCTTCTGTTCTAAGTAATGAGAACCAATTTGGAAATCCAGGTTACAAGAAAAATTCAAATTGAAGACTAAGAAATTGAAAAAATATATATTTACAATTATGAACAATCTAAAACAGAGATGAAAGCTTCTTTTAAGGTGATACAGCATAAGCTCATCACTGACCCAGCAAAAATATTACCTGTTGTGCTTGTGTTCAAAAAAAAAGTGCAACTAGTTGTCCATTCAAAATGCTACTGCCTAACAACTGAAGTTGAAAATCTTGGAATTTTGTTTCCTTAGATATTTTCAGATAACTGGTAACCAAGGCTACGTTCAGATACCACATTTTTAGACTCTCTGTTAAGCCATTATTTTTCACAAAACCATGTAGGTAGTATGATGAGACTTCTGCTACATTTAAATAAAATTGTCTAGGAACTACAAGTTACTGAGGGGAAAGACAGGAAACAGGGTGACTGCATAGACCTCCTCTCCCAAAAGCATTAAACCAATAAAAACAATAAACAGAAAAATCCAGACTTCATGCTGAGCACTAAAGCAGCTCCAGCTTTTAGGTGACAGGTACGATGCCAGCTGTTTAGCAGGTATGAGGACAGAAGAATTTTCTTCTGGAAGACGATCTCTAGGAAATGACTGTTGAAAATGCATTTTGTAACCACAATAAGCCCCCACAGGTAGCTTTAGTTACCAGTCTAGCTATGGTAATTCTATCATATTATACTAAAAGATTCGTAGTAAGTAATGAATGTTTAGGCTTACAGGCAGCAATTATAGAAGAGTCTGTACCCAGAGTTTTACACAAGGGAAACTGATGCTGTCCATGCGCTTCACTGGTGAAGACTTGGAAATACACCTCATTACAAAGTTAATCCGTTCATGTAAAATTCTCCACACATTTCTAAATCACAACAATACAACAGTTATGTAGCTTTCCTTATGACCTACTTTCCCTTAACTCAGGGCTTGTTGCAGTCAGTAGATTAAGCCTGCAGAGACTCAAGATGAGAGGGAATTGGATACTTGCTCAGTGTAACTATCCAAAAAGAGACTGGAATGCTTCAGGATGGCCAAGCTCCTGGCTTCTTTTACTCCATGAAGAAAGCTACTTAAAGAAGCTCCATGTTGACCAATGAGATAGCAGAGCTTGCTGAACCTGCTTGCCATTTCCTGCAACAACTGGATTGTATTTGCATTGCCCAAATTATCTGTAACAGACCAGAAAGCAATTTAGCTTACCTTATGAAAGAGCAGCACCCATTAACAGAGAGAATCACAACTTGGTGCTGTTTAGATGTTCTATCAGCACTTTTACCTCATGGCTACATTATCCAGAATCAGAAGTTCCACAGTTTTAGACTAAATACAGCTCAAATAACGAGGGTATTTCAGGTGAAACCATCAGGAAAGTGCAAATACTAACAGAATGCAAACTGTAAAAATGCAACTGTCTTTCACCTCTTCATCCAAATGGGAGAATGCAGGACCTTAGCTGAATCTTGAAAACATATTATTACTTTTAAACTTTGTGTAATGGAAATTTGTTGTGGAATGTAGTGGAAACAATATCAAAGAAAACATTAAAAGAAGGTCTTACCTAAACCTAAAAGAGGTCTAAGAACCTGAGATTTGATCTCACTCAGTTTGACATAAAACCTTCTCTCAGTAGCAGCCAACTCATGCAAACTGGCAATATATCCCATTACGTTTTTGTCTACTAAGGCCAGACAGTTGTCACCACCAGCTATCACATTGCTTATGTACCCTATCTGAAAGATGAAAAAGAGAAAAGAAAAAACAGCAGCTTTAATATTTTTCTTTTTACACTCCAATTTAAAAATAAGAGTAATGCAAATAAAGCATATTTTTAGGCACACCAAGTCATAGTAAGCATTAATTACCTTCAGTGACAAACAACCCATTCAATACTGGCTTAATATATGAAAAGTTGAAGATGTATTTATAGCCATTGCTGTTCATTTTCCTGACTCTCACAGAGTCTAAAAGACAATAAATAGACCACCTTTTAAGGTGGCTCATACAACCATTCTGTGTTTAAGGAATAGTGACTTTAACTTCAGTCACTTTCAGAACTGCAATATGCTTCTATCAGCTGTGTTATTAAATAGCATCATTACATCTGCTGTTTCTCCTATTAAATACAAAGACAGAAGAGCAAGCCTTTATTAGAATTATAACTGCTCTGAACAGCTCCTTTCTGGACCTGGAATATGTCAATTTCATTATAAGAGCCCAGTTTACTGATACTGCAATATTATTAACAGTAGGTATTTGCTTTCCACAGTAGTTCAAAGCAAAAATCTTCTCTAAGGTCAGCACAAGTGCCATTCATGCATTGTGGCTCCTCACTAATTTTGGCTCACACGCAATACCACAGAATAATTCAGAGTTTGAGTTCTACTTCTATTTCCTTGGTTGCTAAATAGAGGATTTCTTTGAAACACTGAGCCAAAATTGATCAACAGCAACCCACAGGCCAATTCTGATATGCAAGAGCCTATAGGTCACCCTTAAAGAGAAGGGAATGGCTAGCAATGATCTTACGGAAGGAATACAAGTGTGTGTGTCTGCATGCACAGACACAGACCCAGTGTCTAAACCTCTGTCCCTCCTCAAAACACTTCCCAAACAGCTATTCTGCTCAATTGAGGGAAATAGCAGTGACACCCAAGAGGAGGTGAGGCAGAGACACTCTCTACCCTCACAATATCCTTTTTGTCACCTTGAACTCATGTTGGTCCGGAACCATACACAAACAACTTGGAAGAGGACGTGCAGTCAAGAGTACACACCCTTACCTCATGCCAACCTCAAGGCACATATGAGATTCAGCTTCATGAAAAAATTGTGTAGGGGCACCTCCTGCCTCCCATTAACATCAAATGCACATTTTTGCTCAGATCCCCCTTTACACTCATGTGAATGGAAGCGGTAGGGAAGGAGATGGTACAGAACTCACAGGAACCTTCTGCCCAGTCACAAACAAGAGGCATAATACTGGAATGGAGTGACAGAACAGAGCAGCCAGTGGCCTCGGGAAGTTGAGAGACAACAGGAAAGTGAAGAGTGATAGCAGGGAAGACTGAACACAAAGACTGTGGTGAAATAAAGCACAGTGTAAGGGTCCATTTCTGCAGCATGCACACATGGAAGGAAATTGATCAAACACACTGGAAACACCTCCTTGTCCCTCAAACAGAAAGGAAGGTCAAAAAACAGGCAGGGGAGAGAACAATACTAATTGGGCCTCCTCTCTACCCTCCATCCACTGTGCTCCTCCTTTGCCTGCTAGGAACCAGTTATGTGGCTTGACACCCTCAAAGCTCATTGAGCCACCAGCACTGTGCTATTTTCAAAGAGCACCAGTATGACCTGTACTGACTTAAAGGAAATAACACTCACCTTACTACAGGCTAGTAACAAAACTGGACTCTTACTACAGCTATTTTCATTCAAATTGTTTTCTGTTGATGTCTCCTGGCCACTGTAATATAATCCAGGCTGAAAATCTTTCTCATCTGCTAAGAAGAGGGAATAATCCAGTCCCGCTGCTGTGGTCCAAACACCATCACCACACACCTAAAATTCAGAAGGAAGACATTAGAAATAATCACCCAAAACTGGAAGGAAAGAAAAGTACTTAACTCTTCCAGTCACACATGCACATAATACACCTGCTGAGATAAACTACTGCAATAACTGGCAATTTTTCAACTTCACTGTCTCAGAACAAATAAACTCCTTGTACATATATTAAACTCTTTCTTTTCCGTTTTCTTTCTAATGGCTGATTTTTTCGCTTTTCAATTATAAATCAGTTTGTTTTTTTTAATGGGCATCGAGTGAGCTTGACTAAAGTTGGAACACTATTCTCCCCTCTACATTTAACTGGGAAATCTATATAAGCTTGGGAGCCAGCTAATCTGCTGCACATTAATTTTCATAAGGCCTAAGCAGGAAAATTTTGCAGCTAGTTTTCCATTAAGACAAGCAGAGAAAACATGGGAAAGGCTGTGGTCTAACCCAAAAACTGCTATTTTGCTATTCATTCAACATGATGAGAAGTTCCAAACAAACAGAAAACCCACTGCCAAAACTCTGCAAAGCTCTGGAAATACAGAAATGAACAACAAATATGGTCAATTTTTAGCCAAGCTAAAAATGCTAGATGCAATTATTTGGAATAAAAACAGTGTTCCAAACTATTTCAAAGTTTCTGCACTGTAACATCAATATTGGAGAACCCAAATATAAGGTAAAAGTGAAATCTGATAAGAAGATATACAACCAGTCACACTTCTCAGTTTTAGAACTTCACTGTGGTGAAAAACCAGCAGAAGCCTGCATAAAGGATTTCTTGGGTAGATTTTCACAATCTCATCTAAAGATCATTTCACAGCATAAGCTAAAGAAAACCAAGGGCTCTATCACTAAATGGCACACCGATCCTTCTCAGAAATTACTCTGCACTCACTTGTACAAGAAGAGACCCTAAACTGAAAGAAGAAAACCACAGGAAACAAAATACCTTTACGAGACGAGGGACAGTTGTTGGGGAGTTCAGGTGACCAAGCTGGCCAGAGATATTACTGCCCCACGAATACACCTGCAAAAAGCAGTGCTAAATATCAGAATGTAAATTCATATACATGGAAACACACTGAACTGTGGCAGTACAACACTTCAAGTGCACAAACACAAACAAGTCAAGGATATAGGATTTGTGTACCAAGAAGCAATTCCTTAATTTTCACTGTCTTCCTGCATTCTCAGATTTGTCTTCTCACATTCAGAAATGGAATGCACCAAATCAAGTCACAGCAATCTTTAAACATAATGTTGACGGTACATAAAGAACTTGGGCAGAAATAGAATTTGGATTGCACACTACTTCCATGCTGCCTCCCACAAGTGGGAACAAAAGTTTAGAAGCAAAAGAAAAAAAAACTAGAAAAGACCAAACATGACAATTATGCATTACATAAACAATAAATGGTATCAATCACTTGTACCTGGGATTTGGCAGTGAGTGCTAAGGAATGATGGCCACCAGCAGAGAGGTGAATCACTTCCTTACCATCAAGGCTTTTCACACACAGGGGCTGAAGCCTGTCAATCCCCAGAAGCCATAAGGCAAGGGAAGAGGGGGAGAAGGGGGAGAAAAGAAAAAAATATTATCAGAAGTACTCTTAACACAAAAAACACTCAAAGTTTTATTTTCTTCCCCAAAACAAATGAGAAAAAACAAAGATATATGGAGTCTTCTGGCAATAAACCAGCCTAGTCAAAATGGTCAGGAAGGAAAAAAGTTGATGACAGACCTCACCCCCATTTGGACAAAGTCAAAATATCACCAAAACTCCTACTGATTACAAGGGGAAAAGTCATAATTTATTGATGTTCAGTAACAAGACAGCATAAAACATGTTACTTGGAGTAACTTAGATCACATTAAAAGAACAAGAACACAATGCATGGCAGATGTTGAAATTTGAGAATTTGAGACAGTTCAATACTCAAAATTTTCTAGCAATCTAGTGAATAAAAAAAAACTTTTATCAAAGAAATCTCACCTTGGCAGAACATCACCATGACCTAGCTGTCCTTCCTTCCCCTTCCCCCAGCTCCACACTTCTGTTCTTAGAGAGGGCAAAAGAGCATCAGCTTCACCACTGTAGGTTGGAGTCAGAGCCACAGTCCTCATTTTTGCCCGACCTACCTTCCGTAAGAGCCTTGGGGAAACTGAACAGAGGCCAAGAATTAGAAAAATTGCTAATAATTTTGCTAATTGTATCACTCAGATTGTGTGTTATACAGTAACAGCACTACTTAATAGTAAGTGATCAACAAAGCAGTCTTAATTCAAGCTTGAGAACAAAGGCTGACACGTAAGACAATAGGTTATGGATACACAGAAGTAACAAAGGTGCTAAAAGTAGATAGATATAAAGTAGATTTTACCATCAGCTAAAGGATAACAGACATACGAGAACTATGCAGTTATAAGGAAGCAAATGAACCAAAACAAACTATACATTAAAGTGTTTTGAAAGAGAAGATATCCTTGCAGTGAACAGAAGATGCCAATACTTCCTAAAAACTCCCATCAAATCCAAGATCAGTATAGAACTAAACCATACACATATTCAGAGCAATTAACAACACTAAAATCTGTGAGGGAAGAAGGTCATTAACTTTGAAGTTCAGCAGTGGGAAGTGGAATACTTATAGGTCCCTGGCTCAAAATGAGCTCAGTGCAGTGAGGATTACAGGCCACACAGATTTTTATCTGCCTCAGAACTAACATGAAAGATACCTTAGCATCATTTAGCAATATGACTCCTCCAATGTGCTCACTTTACCTTAATTTCACAAGAAAGACCAACTGTAAACCCACTCTGCTCTTGGTTTTCTTAGCACACTGTATCTGCTAGTCATTACTCTCTCTACTGCTTTCAAATCCTAATATATCATTTAGAATTCATAAACACCTTTGATAGATTATTATATTTGTGTTTAATAAATGTTTGGGGTTTTTTTCACTTCGAAACCTCCACATTATTATAAGTTTTCCAGAGTTTTTTCTCCAATAGACTTTTTTACCTTGTGACAACAAGCCAGGCAGAGAAAGCCTTCGACTCCCTCCTTCAGATTCCTCTTCTCTAATATCTACCAAACTGGAACTCTTCTTCCCCTGCATAGATTCCAGTCTGACCTGCTCTTCTCGACTGTCTTTGAGAGCTTCAGGTCCTGGGGACCTGCTGCCTGCCTGAGATCCCGGCTCAGTCGAAGATGTGCCATAGAAGTTCATGACTTTCTTCAGGGACAAGGCTCCAGCTTCATATGTGGCAGCGACTCTCACCCCAACTGCTGAGGCACAGGAGGCCACCAGGCTGTTCAGGGTGGATGTGCCGCTACCCGGAGGGCCAGGGATACAAGCCCCGAGTTGTTCCTCTTGAGATGGCTAAAACGAAAGGAAAATTGGAAACTATCAGAGCAGACAAGCACAGAACAGTAGGATGATGATATACATTCACTATTCAAACCATGGGCTGTACTGAACACCATAGTATGTTTACTATAAATGTTTATTGTAAATTATATATGTATTTTCACTGTATATAATATAAATTCTATATAGGTTTTTTTGCTTAGGTGTACATCTATTGCTTTGAATCACTTTTTTAAAGGTAGGACCAAGCACCATTTCTAAATGGACTGGGCTTTGTCTGTTGCACTTTTCTTGCAGCTCATCCATAAGAGCCTATGGGTCTGAGGTTTTTTAATTTAAAACAAAAAACAAAAAAAAACCAACAAACTTTGCAAACAAATATAAAAAGGGATGCAATTTTAAGCTTATCACCAACTTCTTTGCCACCAATGAAAGTGCATCAGTGAGCATGCGCTATTTACAGAGAGACAAGTTCTCTCTTCAATATGGTAAAAGGAAAACAGCAATTCATGGATTTATTTTGCACAACCTATCTTAAAACCAGTCTGGGCTGTGTCCCCTTACACCATTGTTGTAACCATATAAAGCTTAGTTAATAATCATCAAGTGACACTAGAGACAAACTGACTGAAGGCAATTATTAGTCCCAGCACACCATTACCCATAACAGCAATCAGCTGATGCACCAAATAAGAAATAATGCGCAAAACAAACGCTGACAAATAGTTTGAATATTAAAACAAAGACAACAAAGTCCCCTTTTCCCATCTAATACACCGTGGAAAATAATATTATTACAAATATTACAGCTTATTTTATTCTGTCAAAATAAAAACAATCTTTGACTTCTTTAAGCTTCTTTAAAGCTTGGGCTAAAGGATTTGGATTGGCTCTATTTACTTAATTCCTATTTCTGAAAGGTATACCTAGCAATACAGGAAAGAAAACTTGATTTTTTATAGGAAAGCAAAGAGAAATGAAGGATTTTACTAATGCTGAAATATTACATTAGATTCACATGTATGGTCAATTGTGTAAGATTGAGTGAATCAATTCCAGTCTTGATTCCTGAAGCTGTGTAAGGAAAACAGTGTGCTGGAAATATTCCAGGAACAAGGAGTTGAGAAAGGGAGCATGAAACGCTGTTTCAGTCATTTCCCAATGGTGGAGTTCTTGCAAGAGTCTGAGGAGCCCACATCTGCTAGAATGCATTTGTATTAGCAAAACCAAAAGAAACAACAAATGGATTTACACAATGTTCATTTCTCTAAAATAAACTTTCCTGAGAGTAAGAAAGCATAACTTGCTGAACTACTAAGTTACTGGACATGTTTTAAAACTACGGGGCTTTTGTTGCAATTAGAGGTGATAATAAAAATCAACTATTTATTAGGTACTGTGAAATTTATTTCCCAGAACCTCTGTGGAGAATATCTTACTGCAACTATTAAAAACATAAATAAATGTATGTCTGCACAACACTTCAAATGACAAAAGAAATGTTCATAATTCCACTCTCAATTTTGAAAATTAGGCCACAGAGCGGCAGGTTTCCTCACAGGACAGTAGTTAGGTAAGGACCGCCAGACTCTACTGCAAGATTCTAGATTAGTTTGGGTTCTGTCTTCTTCCCTTTGCCCCTAATTACTTATTTTTTCCTCTCAAAAAACCAGAAAACAGTATTTTGTCAGAGAGCCACAAACAGCTCTTGAACCTTCATGTCAAGCATTTTCTGATGCTTACTTAGAGATGAGTACTTGACTGCTCTGCTGCAGCATCAAAACAGTGTTGTTGAATCATTTTCCACACAGAGTAGGACTTAGACATCTCCCATCCCTTTTTACGTGTTTATGCCACTCCTATATCATTATCATTAGAAACCTTTTGGTCAACCCTTTTAGCAATTTGTAATCCAGAATTTTTAACTGATCGAGGAATAAGACAGATTTGTGAGGGATTTGTTTCACGTACAGAAATTAAAGCTTCACCTTAAAGACCAAATCAGATGAATACCAGCTTACTGTCTCACACAAATGGAAACCCATTTTCCATCAGGAAACAGAGCATGGAAATTGGCTTACGTGGTTCTGGTACTGCAGACCATGAAGAGGAGAGACTATGGCA
This sequence comes from Pardalotus punctatus, assembly GCA_013400915.1. NCBI lineage: Eukaryota > Metazoa > Chordata > Aves > Passeriformes > Pardalotidae > Pardalotus > Pardalotus punctatus. The sequence continues at coordinate 212,048 of VZTX01001898.1, read as the reverse complement.
CTGCCCACAATGAAGACTCACAACTAAACAACGATGGAGGACAAAAAAATCTGCCACTTGAAAGCTGAGAACCATCACAATGAAAAAAAAAAAATTGGAAACTATAAAAACACCATAGCTACATCAAACTAAGCTTTTCATTTGTAAAAGAGTAATGTTGTCACATATGCAAGAGGAATTATAGCAAATTATGAGTTCATGATTAGGTACCAACCTGTTCAGGTTCTGTACAGATGTTTTCATTCAGGCTCTCATTTAATGAGTGATCTGACAAACCAATTAAGTACTCTTTCACTCCTTTTTTGTCAGAGAACAGAGTATTTCCTGAACTTTCCTGTCCATCGTTGCTGGAACGGCCACTTGGTCCATCAGGTTCTAAACCACCAAGCCTATGTTGTTCCGCAAGTGGTTTCTGACAGTCTTCGCTTTGGCCAGCTGTTAGACTTTTGCCTTCTGGGGTGTCTGATGAGGGACAGAAAACGTTTTCCGGCTGGTTATCAGACAGTGCTACACCCAGTGGGCAGCAGTGACTATCTGAAATGATTACATGATCTTCCTTGTCTGTCATGGTAATGAGAGGCTGACTGCAGTGATTGCATCTCTCTGGGATAGGCTTCATTTCCTGCACAGGGAGACATTGTACCAGAGCCAGGCTGTGGTAGGCTCCACAAGCAATCTGGAGCACAACGCGTCCTGCCAGGTACTCTACCTTCTGTGGCTTTGTCACTGGGAAAGTTGTTGTTATGAGACCGAGCTGGCAGCCACTCCCCCAGGCCCATATCTCTCTGCTCAGCGATAGTGCCAGCGTGTGCTCCTCTCCACATGCCAGTTGCAAAATCCTTACTGATAACAGAGGGCTGGTTTCAGAATCACAGATACTGACAAGCTGGGGCTCCGGCACACAGGGCTGATTAGAAACTGCGCACTGGCCGGCAGAATTGTCCCCCCACATGTACACCACACCACTCTCTGTCACAGCTCCATTATGGAAGCTGCCGGCTGCCACTGTAATAATACGATGTCCAAGCAAAGTATTTTCTAAGACAGGACTGTTAACACATGACTCCTTGGGTCCTGATCTCCAAGGCAGTTTTCCAAAACTGTAGACCTCTCCACCTGGGAGGGGGGGAAAAAAGAAAAACAAATCCTAGTATGAGCATAAACCAAATTGTTAAACCAATACAAAAATTTGAAAACTGCTTCAGACAAACTGCTATCAATTCCTAGCTTACTCCAGGCTCAGCAAAATTATGCCTATTGATACATGAAGGCTGCTGGTTGCTCTCTACGACTGTTGCTGTTAAGTTCTACACCTCACATTAATGTTACCCTGTGCATGCATGCATTGTTAAAATAAGTAATGCTTTTCTGCTAAACTACTATACTCAAGTCAAATGAGTTATGTGTACTCAATGGTCTTTTCTAATTTAAGAACATATTAAAGACATACAAATGTGTATGAAGAGCACAAAGTACAGGACTCACCTTTCCAAACACAGATCTAGTATCACTTCTAAAAGAAAAAAACTTATCAAAAACTGAAGATTGTTATTGCCTCAGATCATTATGATCAAGGTGTTTTTTACCTTCAGTTAGAAGTAACCCATGATGGATTCCAAGGGCTGCCTGTAACACTGTCTTTCCACTGAGGCCTGGAAGCCTTTCTGGAGTTACAGAGCACGAACCAGCCTTCCAAACATAGACCAGGCCTCTTTCTTTGGCTCCTTCTGCCTCTTCTGAGCTACAAAGATTGGAGGAAATTGCAATACAATCAGCATGAAGTTTTCAGTGGTTCACTAATGTCTATGTAGGAAAGGCTTAATAGTTCAGACGTTAGTTTTACTTCCAAGCCAATGTATTTAAATTAATATTAACAAATTGTAAATTAAAAACTATTTAAAAGAAAAAAAAAGTGTCTTCTGTTTGAAACCATTAGCTTTTGTTTCATTTGTACTTTACCATATACCAATTGCTCCCATTAATAGCGTGTTTAAAACATTACACCTGGAAGAGCTCATGCTTTATATACTTTCATTTCTACCTTCAGAGATAAAAATGAGGTTTGGGGTTTTTCCTTTTTTAATTCTTAATGAGTTTCTCAGATTCAAATGAGCCACTCATTCAAACCAACTGACTATAAAAAAAAACCCCTGCCATAGTGTGTAAGTATCAGAGCTTGCAGGAGTGACTGGAACTATCCAAAACTGGTTTAACACTTCAACACACTGTGGTTTGAATGCTCAGTCAGCAACTTCAACTCAGCACAAAGAAATTCTTCAGAATTTTGACAAGCCCACAGTTTTAACAATTTGTAGAATCCCTTGATTTAAATACAAAAAGTCCTTCTAGGCATCAATATAGACTGGTGGCATGTAAAGTTAGAGTCATGTTTAACTTCCCTTAGGACTTTATACAGACCAGATTTTTATTTACATAGAAAGAAAAAAGTGGGTAAACTCCTTATTTGACAACAGCCAAGTCACTCACTCCCTGTAGAAATCAGTTCATACAGCTTGGCATGAGTTTGTGAAATTAAATACATTAAGACAGCTAGAAAAGCTTCAATGAAATTAAAGTCTTCATCTAGAAGAAAAGGCACAAGAAATAAAATGTACTCCAAACCTGTACCAAACCAAGAAAAAGCTATTCTGATACACCACACGGGGGGCAAATCTATGCAACTAGCCCTATTCTTGCAGACTATGGATTTGTTAAACTATGTATTTTGTTAACTGTGGTGCGCAGGATGAACAACATCTTTATACAATCTGCCTCTGAAACACTCAAATTGAGAATAACTAAGAAATTAAATTCTCTCTTTTAGCTCCTGTGCCCATCCCAAGTACCTTTATTTTTCTACAAAACAGAAAGAAAAAAGAAAGAAAAAGTTTTTGAAGAGGTGAGTGTCTACAACCCTTCTAAAATTCAAGTAAATAGTTTATTCAAAAAGCAAACACAGAATTGAAATGCAGAGTCCATCTTGCATTTTAAATACATAGGACTTGTGTTTAGAGTAGAAGTAAATTAAAAAATAACCAATCAAGTAATATACAAGCAAGGAAATAAAAAAGGCTTTTTTAAAAATTCAATATCAATATAAGGATACTCCACCTAAGATCAAAATACAGATTTTTCACAGATGGGCAAAGCATTCCAAAGAACACAAAATGATAATATTGAGAGTTTTCATCAACATACTGTGCATTAAATTCAGTCCAAAGCCTGATATTTGTGCTTTTTTCCATTTAATAAGTCTTCAGAAAACAGTGTAAGACAAATTTGGACACTCACAAAACAGGATTTACTACAAAAACATCTGAGCTCTATCAGGCATCTCAGAGCACGAAAGGACTAAAAGAACAGTCTACTGCAGGGCTACTGAACCAGAATCAAAATTCACAGGTGCAGGTAACAGACAGGATTTACTGTTCCCTTGAGAATGTTACTTTCAAGTTTGTAGCCTATGGCCATGGCTCCACAAGTTACAACGATCAACTTAAAAAAGAAGTTATTATTACAGTAACTTTAGTGTTCCAGAGACAACTGAAGCTAAGTTAATTATCTCCCTTTAGTGTACGTTTCAGTACAAGTTACATAAACAGTATGCTGATACCAATTTTTCAGGATGATTATGAGCTGGCCTATTTCAGGGAGTCTCTATGGTTTCACCTAGCTGCTCATTCTCACCTTCTTTCCTGTGAGTCCATCTGTCAGTGGCAGCACTCCATCACCACCAAATTGTTCCTCTTTCAAAAGGAACAACAGAATTTTCAAAAACTGAAAAACAAAAATCAGCTATTTAATTGCAAATAACATAAAACAACAACAACAAAACCCAAAACCCCCCCAAAGCTTTAGCTCCTGTATTAAATAAATAAGCACTTCCACACCACTACAATGGTTCAACTATTAATATTTAGTTCACTCCCACTGTGCTGGCAGACAGAAGCTAAACAGCCAGACTTGTCCTACCTACTCATCTCACAATGGGTCTATTGTAAGGACAGAAGAATGAACAAAACCTTGTTCAAGGGCAGAAATTTATATCTCTGTATAATTCTCATTATACCACTCAAGAAACATCAAACTGATTCATTTTCAGTCATAAGACAGAATTCAATACTCAGCTAAATTTAAGGTGAACAGATTTGCATGAGCAGAAAAGGATCAGGAGCTGAATTCATAACTGTATTCCTGACCCAAAGCACACATCACCATTAGAAGGTGCAGTTCTGCTTGGGCAGAAAAGCAGAAAGCCAAGTAAGAGTTCAAAACATTTCTTCATGCAAACTGGTAGCAGAGTGCCTATGGAGACAAAAGACAACCATGGAAGGCTAGGAACAAAAAGTGACTGCTCCAGCTACAATTGCATCCTTTCAGATTTTGAATTTTGCAAGTTCACCCTCACACCTTTCCATCCTCATGAAGATAAGTTTGTATTACTTTTCTTGGAATAAAACAAAGCTACAGTTAATCTTTGTTACTTATAATCTGTTTGGCTTTTTTTTTAATATTAAAAGAATTGTGATTTCCCTGGATCTACCGCCTTACTACATGAAGTATTAAAAATTTTAGTCACATTAATGCATGTGTATAATCATATTTATTCAAACAAAGTTCCATATATAAATGCTTTAGACCTGTTGGTTTATTATCGTTGCTGTATGATATCCACTGTAACTAAATCAGAAAATAAATTAGTATAAGTCTTAAGACCCAGAATAAGTAGTCTGAAGCTCTGGCACACAGAAAACTGAAACAAATATGGTCAGGCTTGAATACGAGACCTGTAACTTTCATACAGAAGTTTCAATGCACACTTGGAAACAGTAATCATTACGTCAAAAAATACTTAAAATAACTAAGAAAACCTTCATTTTCACAAACACACAAAACCAACACCTTCACTGGAGTGGTCTGCATAATGAATTACCAAGGAGACCTTTACAGATAGAAACAACAACACAGCACAACAAACATTTCCACTTTTTCAGATACAGGCCACTAAAAAGAGTGATTTCTGAATCACACTTGGCAAAGAACAGACCTCAAAAAGATAAAGACTTGACAACACAGTGTTGAGGTAAGTCATATGCACCTTGCTGTACAAAAAAAAAAAAAAAAAAAAGCATACTTTCTAGGAACACAAAGACACACTTGTCACCAGAAAGATCCTGCTTTCAAGACAGTCTCTCCTTCCTCAACTACAAAAGAAAAAAACCACTTACAATTGTAAAAGTTAACTTTTAAAATATTAACAAAGGAACTCTCACAAATATAAGGAAACTGTCATGCAAACTGTCTGCTTCAGTAGCAGAGGTGTTGATGAAACATCAAAGGAAAATGGAAGCACATTTTTGGGACCTTAACATCCTGACATGTTCTTGCACAGAGCAAGTACGTTTAGGTATTTCTTTAGCCTACTCAAAACCACCTAACCCTACAATTCATTCTCTTGAAAATGCTGGCACTTCTCCTTTGTGAAAGACTCTAGCTTCAAATAAAAAGATCCAGTGGATCACTGAATCAAAGAGATGGAAGCTTGGATAGAGTAACTGAAGTATCAACAAATATATCACATACATTGCATATAGTTATTTGAGGTTAAGGAACTAAGGCTTAAAATTCTTGACTTTTAGAACTTAGAGATTTTTCTTTTAAGGACTCAAAGAATTTTTTTTCATTTTCACAAGCCTCAACTGCAAAAAAAATTATTGTAATTGTCATAAAATCTTCTGACTGCAACAAAACAAAGTTAAAGCCAGACATCTGATTAGCTGTTTTGCAAGATCTCCATTCAAGGCTAAATTGAAAAACTATTTATATAATTAAATAACAAACTGCCACAGTGGTGAACTAGAAAGTAAGAGTATGATATGATGGCAGTGATAGATTTTCTTTTCTTTGCAGAAGCTCACATGTATGGCTGCATTACTAAGCGTTTATGTACATAAGGGAATATGAGAGTCAAATTGTTTTCTTTCCACAGATGAGACATCCTTAAGACATTTTGAAATCACTTTCAAGTTCAGTTCAAGCTTTCATTCACTCCACAGCTACAAACTAAGCAAAGCAATAGTAAGTTTCTTCCTCCCAACAGAAAGATGTCATTTTCCCTGCTGATCTTCACATTACACATACATTATTTCCTTTCCACTAAAATTACCTGAATTGTTATTAGATATAACATTCATGGAGGTGAACAGCCAGGCACAATACAACATTCCTGCACAGAAGCTCAGTGTGATACCAGCACCTTCACTGCTCTGCCCATACTTTTACTTTCTACATTTTTGTTTCAACACTGCCAGAGGAAAGCAGCAAGGAGTGCCAATTATGAAAAGGATTTGTGCTACAAACAGATGGTCACTAGCGTGACACTGATGTCATACTTTCTACTTACAGAGTTGAAGAATAATTCTCCAGAAATCAAACATTACCACACTACAACAACTGCCATGGTTGGGAACGACATGGAGCAAACATTACCCTGGTTATAATGGACTGTGCTCTTCACTGACCATTTTTAAGTGAGCTACACAGGTATGAAAGTAATCTTACATTCAATGCTGAAAACCAATAGCTGGTGTGACCCTGACTTTCAGAAACACTAGAACTCCCATGAGTCTCACGTGCTTATTTACCTGCTAAGTCAATAAACAGTGCAAATATTTCTACAGCTTTCAGACATGTTTACTTATGTATTTCCAAACATGTTTTTAATAAATTTGTTGCATCATATTTAGCAATAACTTGCAGCATCAAGACTGCATATTTGTTATATAGAATTACCTGCTCAGGTTCTGTAGGGGTCATCTCCAAGCTTCCTCATTCAAAACAGTTGTCAACACCAGTCTGGTGCACACACATCATTTACTGTTGCTAACTGTGGCTTACATACAATTCATGACCAGTTCAAGAAGACCTTATGTTTCGGTCAGCACTAACCACTGCTTTTAACATTGCATGATTAAGACCTGCTCAGAACAAAACACAACTGGCTACTAAAAGACAGTAGTGATCCCTTTGGATGAGGGCTCAAAGCTTTTAATGCTAGTTCCAGTGAATGCAGGATGGTAGCAAAATACAACAGTAAAGAAGTTGGGAAAAAAAAAAACACAGCTGAAAATTATCTGCTACAGCATGCAATTAATAATTCAAAGTTTACTAAACTCACACAAGACTCAAAAAATTCTGAATGTCCTTCCGCCTCTTTTTCTTTTGAAATTAAACCTTAATTGAGCACATTCTCAGGTGTTTCCCCTTCTGAAGACAGTTCACTTTGAAGAAACTGAAGATGGTAAGTATAGGTACTTTATATAAGCAGCTGCCTTGCAACAGCAGTGATTAACTACAAATCATCTATGACCACTCTGGCTGCTCCCCGGTGCCTCACCAAAATATTTTCGTTCTGGAAGAGGTCTGTGACAGTGACGCTAGGCTATGTCACCTGTACAGGACACTGCAGCCACAGTAGGGCCATCACTCAATACACTCCAAAAGCTGAAACTGCATTTACTCCTGAGTAAGCAAGTCATGCAAAGGGACAGGACTTTCAAACGCAAGTGGAAGGAGACGGAGGGCATGTTATTTACAGTTCGGGGTGTTCCCACCAAGAGAGAGGAGACCTTTCAGACACTACAGAAATACACCGCAATTTCTCTGCTGTAGCAGCCCATCAGAGCGCGGTTAGAGTTGGACACCCAAGGTCTGTCAGAGCTGCTGTTCAGCGTCTCCCCAAGTCGCCAGGCGTAGCCGGGGGCGGCGCAGGGCCTGTCCCATGTCCCCGGTGCCGCCCGGCACTCCCGTCCCGCAGCGCANCCGCGCGCTGCCGCCGGCCCCTCGCGCCGCCCGGCTGACTCACGCGGGGGCGCGTGACGCGCAGGAGGCGGGGCGCGCGAGCGCCGACGGGTCCCTGTCCGGGCCAAAACGGGCAGAGGCGGGAGCGACACGTGGGCGCACGGCCTGGGGTACTCGAGGCACCAATAAAGAGCACGGCCACGGCCCAGGCGGAATCGGTGACAGCGGCAGCACCCGCCCGGCCCCTCCTGCTCCGGAAACCCTCCCGTTCAGCTACTGATTGAACGGGGGCGGGCCTGCGCCACAGCTTCCCTAGGGGCAAATTTAGAATTTCCCCTCAGGACCAGCCTGGTCTAAATAGATGTGATCCCACAGGTGGATGTGCGGGCAGGTGTGTGCACGTGTTTGTACGAGTCATGCATATACATATGTATGTGTTTTTCTGCATGCATTTCACAGAGTACATTTAAAATACATAGATAAATACACCAATACGTGTATATACACACAATATGCATATACACCTATATGTGTATAAATACACAGCCTATACCTATGTATGTATGCACACACTTATAGGAATACGCACACTTATGGATACATACATGCGGTATATATACACACACGTATATATGCACACACTATATATACATACACTTAGATGCATATATACACAGTATATGTCTATAAACGCACCTATGCGGATATGTACGCCTCTGTATATATTCTATATTCTATATATATACACACACCCCTCCGTATATGTGTTCTATTTGAATGTGTTCTACTTTTAATGTTATGTCAGCTCTTAGTAGACTATTTCTTATGTTGCCTGAAGCTTTCATTTAAAAAACCTTGGTTCCAAAGACAGATGTAGGCTCTCCTTCATAAATTCTTACATTTTCTAAGGAAAGCTATTAAATATTTCCATTAGAGTGTTTCCTCCACTAACTGGAATGATTACTCCGTATTTTTTCCAATAACCACAACCACCAGCTATAACCATGCTTTCTTCATTTATCAGTTCAAGCTAACTGGCAAAAGTTGGATTACTTCTCTGTGTAACAGAGTGTTTCCCTTCAACTTCCTGATATAAAAAGTACACAAGATTAAAATTTATCATCTTCATATGAATTTACATGTATATTTTATATTGTCTACTTTTTGTGCATTTATCTTTCCACTCTTCTAAAATGCAAGTATTATTTATTTGTAGCACTAAAAATTGTTTTCCAGAATAAAAGACTGCACAAAAGACACTCAGTTTGTTACTGAGTGTGTTGCATGTACACAGCCTTTCTCATGCCTGGATAGCACGTCTAAATTACTGCTGTTTTCTGATGGCTCAAAGAATATGTGGAAAATAGAAGACCTAAGTCCATTATGATAGCTATTTAGCAAATTATGGCTAACAGGAGAGTGCAAAAGGAAGTCATATGAAGGAAATCAAGCCTTCCAGGTATGTTAGCTCCTTCTTGCCATGCAAAGGCTGGGTGGTTTGGTTGCAACAAGACACAGAAATTGTTCCTGCCTTCCCAGGATATTTTTGCATTAAAGAAATCCTTTTGCTCAAGGAAAAAGTGCTATTTTTATACATCAAAACAGTGAAGCAAAGGGAAGATTTCACATGATGCATTCAAATAAAACTAAAGCACCTAATGGGTCAGCATAAAAATACCACAGTATGATGCCTGCTCCCTCAGCCCTTCTCAGCATTTTCTCTGTGTGGGTTGGGTGCTAGTCCTAGAAAGCTGCACAGTGAGTCCTGTTCATGAAGGACTGAAAGAAGGGGACTTTTGTCTGCCCACATCCAGGGTAAATCCACTGTGTGTTCCCTGCTTGGCACATTATTGATGAGATCTGTGGTGGGCAGTGTTGATCAGTTTGCTCTGGTTATTTTGACATATGGACAAGACTGCTTTCTATCAGCTACAACTCACTGCATCCCTTAGACATGTAATCCAATGGGGAAAGACAGGTCCCCATGCTGATGGAAATGCCAAAGCAGGGACAATCAATGTGCAGCTCCTGCAGAAAGCACAGCTCAGCCACACTGCTCACAGAGCTCAATTTATAGCCTAGAGGCTAAAGTCTGAAGCCTAGAACTGCTATAGGCAGGGAGGGAAGTCAAGGCCTGATCCTGTATGAAACCTATCACTTCATTATCCAACTTACTACACTGAGAGCTGCTTAACTGAAAGAAATGTGTACTGCAGAAAGCCTGGATTTATTGCTTAATTATCCATCTTCGGGTGTGAAAAATTTTGGCTGTTTTTGGAGGGCACGTGCCAAAAGAACTGAAATCAATGGAGCTACTCCAGGGCTGAATTTGGACTTTCAAAGAAAAACTGCAGAAATCACAAGACTGCTTGAGGCAGAGACCTCATGCAAGTCATATGGACTGTTACTACAGACACAGAGGGATGAGGAGGAGCAAAGGAGAATAAAAGAGATAGAGTTTAATTTAAATGGGGTAACATGGGAGATATGCTGTGTGTAAGTGCTGTCAGACCAGGATGCCACAGCTGCTGTTCAGAGAGAAGGGGCTACCAACAAATCCAAGGCCTTCAGCAAATGGAAGAAAAGACTACAGCAGAGGTATTTAATATCACAATGTGGTACTTGTGCATTGAGATAGGCTAAGCCTGGGTGCTTCCACTTGTAGGAGTGCAAAGCTGTCACATTTGCTTCTAACCAGACAGCATCAAACTTTGGCAGCTTCAGGCTTGTGAAGCTACTGAAAGAGGAATCTGTACCTTAGATGACAATAAATGCCTTTGATGTGATGAGCAGGGAGAGAAGACTGCACTCCAGTGAGTTCTGTGCCAATGATGGATTGTAAAACAGGGAGGCAGCCAACAACCTACAGTTCTGGAGGACACAGCATGCCACAGATTACAAATCCCGTGTTGTCAAATTATAATCTATTCCATATAGCTGTTCAGGAGGAGCTTGCATCCTGCCTGGCATTCATTACTACCTTTTTAGAGGTGCGTAATGTACAGCACTGTTATGCTGTATGGGCCAAATTAACAGACTATGTAAATTATACAGTGGTGAGGACGGAGGTGAGAGGTGAGGGACTAAGGGGGAGAAGAACACATAAATGTAAATCTCATGAAATTTCACTTTGGCATTTGGTTTTTGGTCTCTGCCCTAACAGGTTGTTTAGAGACGAATAAATCAAGGGTAAGGGGGAATAAAATGCATTTAGAATGATACTGGCAGAAGTATCCTCTGCAGTTAAGGCAGTTTTATCTTTTTGTGTTCAGAGTGAACGCTACTTTTTACCAACACAGGAACACACAGACAGTTGCTCCCCTTACAGAGATCCATGACTGGTGGAGAGAGAGATGAAAATCATATTAATTGCTCAAAGCCACTGCAGTCAAGGAGAAAGAAAAGAAACATATCAGTAGAATGGTAGTTTGCCAGTGACAGAGTTTGTCCCCTTTTCCTATGCCAGCTGCCAGATTTAACCAGAGCATCTCTTTCTCCGCCCTCTCTCCAGTCCCTGCAGCTTCACACCCTCCAGAGTGGCAGAGGCTGCAGAGACCTTGGAGTTAGACTGATTCTTTCCAGGAGCAGGATGTTGTGGAGAGGTTCAAATGGGTGAGGTGCAGCATCCACAGGGCCAGACAGGAGATATTTTATCCTATGATTATTCCAGCCATGAATTAGTACTTAATTACTGAATTACCTGCTAAGTAGCTTCTTGTTCTACCCAGCAATCTAAAACACATACCAATTTCTTCATGAAGCAGCAACAAGGCATCCTGTTTGGAGCTGCCACATCCTATGTACATCTAGACATGCTGTGTGAAGGATCCTGTGCGACTGTGTACAAGGGGATCAGCAGGTGAGCATTATTGCCTTCCCAGTGCTTGCTGAAAACACCTGTTATGGGAGATGAAGGAAAATTAAAAGTCCAATTTTGCTTTTAACCAGGATGTTTGCAAAGTCCCATCCCAATTTTTCAGGGAACTCCTCCACTACAGTCATGGTGGTTCCACAAAGACACTTTGGTCCACAGCAGTGTACCAGGAGATTGTCTGGCAGAACCAGGGAGGGAGCAAAGATTTTTCTAGAAGTGAGGGATCTCTGTATGATTAAAAAATTGGGGGTGAGGTCATGTTGCCATCACACAGGGGCAGGAAAGCTGTGAGAGGCTGGAGTGGGACCACTGCTCAAAGCCATGTTTTAGCAGTACCTGGACAGCAGCATGGTGCTCCTCTAGCCAGGTGGGCTGGCTCCCAGCTCACTGCTAATGAACACAAAATGGACAAGGTTTGTAATTCCCTTCTGAGCTTGGCCTGGGTGGGTCAGCAAGCCCTAGAAATTTTGCTTGGGTAAGTGCTTGCTTGGGAGACTCTTAATGTTATCATGCAAAGCACTGAGATGCTCCATATGACCTTCCACTGTGACCTGACAGGATCAACAGCCAGTTGGTGGCATTGAAAGCGATCAAGCTGGAGGCAGAGGAGAGAGTGCTCTTCACAGCCATTTGGGAAGGTAAGACATAGAGGAGCACCATTCTTGAAGAGCATTTGTTTCAACCTGAAGAGGCTCCATGATGTCTCCCTCAGTCCTTTCTTGCTTACTCAATGTGCCAGCTGTCCTTTGTTGCAGAGCAGAAAGGCCTTACAAAATGAAAGCCTTGTTACCCTTGTAAAATCCTTGCTCACTTCTGTTACTTTGGCTAACTAGAAAAGCATTCTGAGAATGACTCAGCTAAACTAAAAGTGAAAAACAGGTTACATATTGTAAAACAATTATTAGAACCAGTAAGTACTCACACCATGAGGCTCGTGGTTGGTTACATCTGTTGCCTGTTCCTATTGTGGTCTATGGTGGTTGGTTAAGCACATTTGTTGTGCCTCACAAGTATGTAAACAAGCTTACAGTTTAAGAACCCTAGATTTTTGCAATAAAGTATCTTTGCCATACCATCATAGAGCCACAGTCCTTCTCCTGAAACTCCTCATCCCTTCATGGAGAAGGTCTTTGTGCTGGGCTGGAGAGGCATGTGATGGACAGAGGAACCTCTGAGGTATGCACTTGTGACAGATGCAGCCATGCCTGTGATAAGGAAAGTGCCAGCTGCAGACAGAGCATGTTCTTTCTAGCAGTGTTATGGCCCTCTTATACATTCTGCTTGCCGCCTCCTTCATAGTTGCTCTCTCACTCCTCTAGAAACTACACAGCTTTTGCCACTGCTGCATTGGGCACTTGTGGACTTGTTACTACAACCATGACACTTTCCTGGCTGATACCTGGAGCATCACAGATGGCGGCCTGAAGAGAGATACTTTCAATAAAACTGATGTTTATTAACATCCATCAGCCCAGTGAGAAATTCTTCTTATTGAGTTTGTAGAGCACTGGGCAAAACGTCAACAGCTTTTTCAATTTCTTTGAGAAAGAAATGCTTTTGCACAGGTGCATGATTTTGGCTGAATGTATTTACATTTCCCTACAGACTAAGCTCACAAACTGCTTGGTTGGTTAAGGCTTCTATTTTCATCTGCTGTACAATCCAAATAAGACCATAACTTGTTTCCTTCCATACACAGAAATATGTAACCAGTGCATATTTCAGTTGTGCAATATGTTGTGCCAGTCTGTTATATGGTATTAGTGATAGCTCTCAATGTAAGAAGTCACACATATGATTTTTTTTTACTTCTCACTGCACTTGTGAAACTAGGGTTAATCTTGTCATAGGGATGGAATGTCAGGGACCAGATGTGGCAGCTTTCACAGAGCAGCACTAGCACAGAAGGACTCTCATAGCAGTCAACTCAGAATAACGAGAGAGGTCATTGAATCCACTCCAGGTTTATAACTGTAATTAAGACAAGAAAGTTTACAAAGTCCTTAGTCCAATTCTGTGTGAAAGCAGAGAGATACCTAAATATGCCTATTTAAAGAATGGCTTGTGTTACAGTTTCCTGTACACTCATTTGCTGTGGTGCTTTTGCTCTATGTTTACACTTGTAGCCCACCAGTAAAATAAGCCTTAAAAGCTTTATCTACATCGAACTAATGACGCGCTAAAGAGCAGCACCTCTTTAACATGCTCTACTGGACAGGCTGAGAGTCTTAACTTCATTCATTATGGGAGAAAACAAGGATGATCCTATGAAGGGTCTGCTTTAAATAGGTCTTTTGTGTACTGCTGAGCTTTGCAGCATCTGACACCTCAAATTTACAATGTAAGTCAGCAGCAAAAACAAAGCACAAGATTTATGAACGCAGCGCATTCTCTGCTACCCTGGAAGAATGCGCTCCTCTGACAAAGAGACGCTTCACCCCAGGAAGCCCCGCAGAGACAAAATGCGTTTAAAGCTCGGTTCTGGCAGTAGCACCTGACACCCCAGCAGGGGGTTGTAGAAGCAACAAAGTGAGGAGCAGTTCCCAGAAGCCTGATTGAAGGACAGGCACTGAATCCTCCATTTTACTGTGGACCCTCTGAGCTGCTCCTCTGGAGTAACAGCTCGGGTCATATGGAATTTTTGAGGTGTCACAGAGCCAGGTTATCATATTCTGTAGCAGATGGGCTCTAGCCAGAGTATCTTTACTGGGTTCATAGGCAATTAATTGCAGTGTGGGATATGTTTAAGGTCCATACTGCTGTGCACTGGGAACATAGTGATGGGGGCTAAATGGACTAGCATCAGTGGTAGAAGCAGTTTAGCTGCAGCAGCACCAAGCTCTTGGCGAGCACTACTTTGCAATCTGCTGTTTCTAGTAGTTGTGCATCCCTTACTGCTTAGTCGTCTCAGCGCTGACATAGGCTTGGGCCACAGCTGTGTCATACAGTGTAACTCTAGCAGTAGGGCTTTTAGAACCCGGTGAAATTGTTACAGTTGCAAAAGGCAAAGTGCTGATACAATTTAAATTTGCTTTGCCAGCATGAAACTCTTCAAATATCTTTTTCAGATTGTTTGAAAAACAAAAAAACAACTTTTAATTGTGACCAAAACTCTGCCTCCCACAGCTGGCCCATGCTCTGTATTTTGTGCTGCAGCTAATTCAGCTGAAACAAGATTGTACTCTCATGCCTTATTGGAATGAAATTTGTAGGACTACGTGGTCTGACAGTAAACTAGTTTGGTTTTAATCAGCAGGAAAAGGTGTGTCTGGAACAGCTCTGCGTCTATTCTGCAATGTCAGAAGCTGAACTAAAATCTGGAGTCAGGAGCATCTGTTTTATTGGGCTTTGGGGCTTCTGTCTGTGCAGTTTGTGTTCACTGTCTGTGAACAGCTGAGTCAGATTCTTCATTTGTGCCAGCGACCTACAGGCAGAGTAATCCTGGCTGCACCTCTTCCCCGCATCCCTCCTGTATAATAGTTACTGCAATATTGTCTCACACCTAAGGCAGCAAATGATTAAGGTGTGCGTGCTTTTCCCCCATGAAGACTTTCTGCTGAGAAGTTCCTTTCATGTGTGTGCTGGCTGGAGCCTGCTCTAACATAGCAAACCCAGTGCACAGCCAAAAGGCTCAGAAGGCTTCGGCTTTTGTCTTAGCATCAGGCAATGCTCTGTGGTCTGTGTGGGGCCAGAGACTCTTCCATGTGCTGCCTCCTCCATCACCACACTGTGGATGTGCCAAGGCTAGGCAAAGTCATGTCCAGACCTAAGGACCAGGGCCACACAGTTGCAAAGATGCCTTTGGATAGTTAGGCTGAAAGAAAAGTGTGCTGAAGTTTTATAAATACAAACAAGGTACTATTCACTCAGTAACTTCATCATCTCTGTTCTGAGAGTTTTTAAGCAGAGACAGTAACCAATATGCAGAGAACTAAATTCAGAATTCAGTTTATATCTATGGTGATTTCTTTTTGCATATTTTTACGCTTTGTTGTCATGAAGCTGGAAACTGGTAGAAACTCAGCTTTTCTCATAAGTCTCTCGTAAGGGCCATGCTGAGAGCACATCCCAGAGGGCGGAAGGGAGAAGGATGAGAAGCTCAGTGATGGGCTGTGAGCTGCTGCATTCTGGCTCTGGGAGCTCCCAGGTCCTGCTTCTCAGCAATTACCTTGAAGAAATTACTTCTCCTCAATTTATAAGCTGACACCTGGGAACTGTGGACTGCTATTTCTGACAGAGGCAAGATCTCATCTCTGAGAGAAGGGTGGGTTCCTGCCAAGCCTGGAGCACTGATGCTTGCTTCTCTAAGGAGCTGTTCCATCCTCCTTCAGACTCATTAGCTGCCAGTTCTTACAGAGCTGCCAAGTCTGGACTATTACTCCCCAGTTTTTATTTTCACTGCCTTGTTTTGTGGATGATCTCCTTCCACTTCCATCAGCAGTAAAGTTGATCTTCCTTTTGTGTTTTCCCAGCTTCTCTTAAGTGTTTGAAACATGCCAACATTGTACTGCTTCATGACATTATCCAGACCAAGGAGACACTAACATTTGTCTTAGAGTACATGGTGAGTTGATGTTTTTCTAGCTTCCTGTGGAGCTAGTACTGGGAAGTGGCTGCATAATGAGTTTACTGCACTATGAGCCATCTACAAAGGAATGACTTGTAATGCTTTAGTGCAATGATTGATTTTCCTTCTTGATCTCCTGCTTTCCAGCCACACAGCTTTACTCTTTTCTTTCTGTATATGTGACAGCTGTATGCAAAAATGATTCCATGTCTTGTGTCCACTGGGGTGGCAGACATTATTTACCTCCATTTCTGCCTTGCCAACACAATACAAGTAGTATTTGAGCCACAGGAAGGATAGGAAATAATGATACGAGCTCACATCCCAGCTGGGGTCAGATTTGGCACTGACCCCAGTGGCTCACCATGACCAAGCTGTGGGTTGCTCTCATGGGGAGACCGGGATACCAATAAAACTCTCCACATGAGACTTGCTACTTCTCTTGCTTTTGCTGATAGTCAACCAAATTATATAGAAAATACAGAAGCTATGACTTCTTATTGCAGCTTTATGATTAGTTCTGACACAAGTATGAATTCTGTCAACCAACAGCTTCAGGTCATAAATGCTGAGGTGAGATAACAGGTCAGCCAGGTCCCTGATTAGACCTAGAACTTCAGCACATCCTTAGGTGCTGCATCAGACCAGATGTTCACCAAGGTGGAATAGGCACCTTTGTAGCAGTTGCATATTTTTCCATTTACAGAAGAGGCATTTTGTTGGTAGAGGCATTTTACAGCAGTAGCTTTGCCTCAAGTTCTTTTATTTAGCACACAGATCTAGCACAGTACATGGGCCAGCATCCTGGAGGACTCCATTTGTGCAATGTTATGGTGAGTTCCTTAGAAGACTGCTATCCCTTAAAGCGTGAGGAAGTGTTATTTTCCACTATGTATGATCATTGTAAATCACTTACTAGCATTTATTTTTTACATATATGACAAGAACTTTGGGAAAAAAGTGCCTTTGATGATGTAACAAGCTCCCTCTCAGTATCCAAGCCTTTTTTCAGTTAGCCCCTCTTCCCATTTTCTGAGCCTGCAAGCGGACATTCAGCTTTTGTGAACAATGACATCTTGTGGCAAGGAAACCTATCTCTACACAAATTTGTATCATCTTATTCTTACAATGCATTATTCATCTCTCTAATTAAAAACTCTCAGATCTCACTCTCTCCTCATCTGGAACTATCTCCATATTTGCAGTCATTTAAGTCCTTTTTGTTTCTACCATAGTTTTTGGGATTGGTTTACTGGATCTGAGCACAGCTGAACATGTACCCTTACTTTATAGTTATAAGAGTCTCCTGCTCTCCTTTGTATGCATATTCACATTTAATTAGCTTCTAGGATGGCTGCTGCACACTGGCTTAAGGTTTCAGTGCAGATGTCCTCAGTGAATGCCTGGGTCCTTTCCCTGAGCAACTTCAGTTAATTTATCTTACAGTTGTCAACAATAACTTTGTATCTTATCAAACTGCCTATTCATCTGGCTTTGTCAGATCTCTCTGAAGTTCCTCACTGTCACTTCTTATCACAACTAATCTAAATACTTCTGTCATCTTCAAATGTTGCCACCTTGTTCACATCTTTTTCCAGATAGCTGTTAAGCAACACCAATTCTAATGAAGTTTCTTGGGGCCTCAGATTTTAAACATCCTTAAAGCTCAGATACATGAGATGCAGTGTAGTAGTTTTGGCACAGATCTCAAGGGTTCTGCTACCAGACGTGCTCGTAAAGCACATGGAGCACATGGCTGTAGTATGTACTCACTGGCATTTCTGTGAGTAAACATTAGCCAGCTGCTCTGCTTTCCTGTCCTGAATCCTCACTGTCAGCAGGAACTAACTGCAAAATTATTTACTGCTCCTTTAGGAGGGTCATCTAGCTTGCTTCATGGCAAGCTAGATGGCATTTGCTGGCAAATGCTGTTTGTTTTTTCTGAGTGGTTCCTATGGAATAGGATATAAGTATGCAGAATGTTCTAGGGACACTTTTCTGGTACAAAAACGACCTATGGGTGTCACTGTTTTTCCTCCTCTTCAGATTAAGCTTCTGGCGAAAAATATGTTTTCTCTGGTGAAGTCTAATTACTTTCACTGTGTTTTTTTTCTGTCCACTGTCCAACTTCATACCTTGTTTCAGCCCAACTTATTTTACCCCAGGCTTATTTAGATCGCCATGATGGTGGGAATTAGATATTTATTTCTTGGCTTCCTTTCTTGCTTGTTTTTCTGCTTGTTTGCTTTCTTACTCGCTTGCTTCATTCATCTTATTTGCTGTATTTTTTAAATCAGGTTCTCATGTTTCTCCCAGCTTGAAGCCAACAGTTCCCATTGCCAGGTCAGTCAGTCCCCTGCTCCACTGACGGCATGTACAGCAGCCATGGAACTCCCTCAGCTGGTGCCATCTAGCTCAAGGGGGAAAACCTTCAGCTCCTTAGGCTTTCATTTTGTTTGGCTGTGTGTCTTTGTCTTGAGCACTGAAATCAACACAGCTGCTGTTCTGAAAGCTGGGTCTGTGTTTTGGCAAGCTGACCTTGCTCCTGTAATCAACAGTCCATTTCTGAAGAAAGTCGAATTTCCAAAATGTGCATTTAAGGACTGCAGTTAAACTGCCCTCCTGGCCAAATATTCCACCCTGAAAACCTCAGAAAGCTGTAGGGCAGTCATAACCCACCACAGTTTTCTCCTCCTCAGCCAGCTCTACTAATTGTTGGGGTTTGTACTGGTTTCTTACTTGCTTTGTCTCTGCTTTGTTCCAGAGTTCTCCTGAAGTTCAGATTTAATGTATCAATGCAAAGTCACACAAAATCAGTCCAATTTTTTGTTGGCTTTTTCCAGCTATTCATGTTCCAGCTTTTGCATGGCCTGGCTTGCATCCACCAACAACACATTCTTCACCGTGATCTGAAACCCCAGAACTTGCTCATCAGTTGCCTCGGCGAGCTCAAATTAGCTGACTTTGGTGAGTCACAGTTTGGATACTGCTGTATATCTGCTCAGACCAAAGCCGTAGCATGCATATAGATCTGTATCCACAGCCAATTAAGGCAGAGAAGCATAACCTTTTATTGAACTTCAGGAAACTATTTCTGTGGTCAGTTCCAGCTTTTCTTGTATTTATTCTGATAGGTGCAGGGATTAACCTCACTTAAGTCAGAGCAAATACTGCCATGTAAAACTAGTTCAAGAGAACAAAGAATCAACTTCTCTCTGTTCAGAAAATAATGTAATATGTAGAGTCCACAGCAATGTGTGAACCAAAAAGCTTTCTGGGCATTGGTTTGGGATAGCTGCTTCAGTCTCAAATGATAAAGCCCTGCAAAACATAGCCTATTGTTTGATCTGATCTGCCCCAGAGGTGCATTCCAGAAACACTTTCTTTGTCAATTGCTTGTAAGCTGCATTGAGATTACTTTTGTTTAAAGAGAAAATAATGTCTTGTTTCCAATTATTATAATCTATGCACTGTCCAGGTAGAAGGACTGTCCTAACACAGCAGTTTTTTGTTGGTTTGTTGGGTTTTTTTTGCAGGCCTTGCTTGTTCCCAGTCCATCCCCAGACAGACATACTCCTCTGAAGTTGTGACACTCTGGTACTGTCCTCCTGATGTGTTGCTTGGAGCTACAGCTTATTCTTCTGATATAGATATCTGGTACTGACCAATATCAAAGCAAATAATTTCTCTCTGAATTAAGTTAAATCAGCCAAAGTTACAGTAGATATGGTTGTAAGTAGAGGAATTAACACCTGTGAGCAGAAAATGTGTGAGCAGTGTGGAGTTTTATAGAAGTTTCATAGAGGCTTCATAGAAGTTTTTGGGAATGATATCACTACATCTCAGCTATGGATTGATACAAACCTCATCTGATAATATTGATGAGAGATATGCATCTTGTCTGGTAACATGCATGAAGCATTTTCACATCTTGCAACAGAACACTTTTGCTCAATGCAATTGCATCTATGTAGTCAGCTGAGCCAGTAGTAACTCTCTACAGAAATGGCTTTGGGAAGAAGCATTGGATCCACAACTGCACCATCAATTACTTTGACCTTGGTAACAAAATGTGTCATTAAAGGGTTTCTTAATGAGTCTGGAGATAGAAAGGTGTCTGAGCTTTTCATTATTTCTGTGTTGCTTTGTCCTTCTCAAAGACCATGTCTCAGTACAGTCTGTATTTCACACAGAAGGGCTGTGTCTGCTAAAGTCTTGTTACCTTGTGAGCTCCACCCCAAATATTAATGTGTTTGGGAATCAAAAGGAAACAAGCTACATGTTAGGAGAAGGCAGAGGAGTCTCCGAGAGCAGGCAGAAAGCAGGGGAGGATGAAGGCTTCACAGGGTCCTACTGGCCTTTTGGGCTGGCTTGGATGTGTAGCTGGGCTAACTGGAAGGTTCATCAAACTTCTGGCTCACTTCTGCACCAGCCTGAGCCCAATTCCAGCAACACAGTCCTGACATACTCGTGGACAGCATGCAGCTCATGAAGTTGCGGAAGACCTTCCTTATTCTGGGCAATTTTACGTCTGTAGATGGTGTTGCTGCTTCACCCTTTCTTCAGACCAGTTAATCTTCTGCTTATACCTGTCCCAGCAGGACTTTTCTTAACTACTCTGCACAGTCAAAGACCAGGAAAGGGTAGGAGCGCAGCAGGCTGAAAAATGTGCAAGAGGACTGGCTGACTTTACAAACAGCACAGCTCCAAGTCTTCACAGGCTGTATCTCCCTCCAGAGCTCTGCAGCTTATCAGACACTCCAGTGACCTAAGTCTGGAGGGTAGTTGAGGGAAACGGAAGTTTTTACATTGTTTACTTCCCTAGGCCTGCTGCTAATTTAATTATTTAAAGACTTCTCTAAGGAGGAAAACCTTGCTAAATTTTAATGGCTTCCAGCTGCTAAGCCAGTCTAAATAGTCCTGTCTACTACCTCCACTACCTGTCATCTTTCCCTCCAGACAGTCTCTCAGAAATGTCTGCTGAGTTTGAAGAAGGTGCCTGCCTAGCAGATTAGAGGGTTTGTATCAGGCATAATCCTGTTGTTTTTTCCCTGAAAGTTGACCCCTGTCCAAAGCCAGCTATGCACAGAAAGTGTGTCATTTCTGCCTATGCAAAACCAGCATCCCCACTGCATAACTCTGCTCTAGTGTCATGAATAGCAACACAGGAGTGGTGTACAAAGATCCCAGCTCTCACAGAACAGTGTTCTCCGTCCCACTGAACTACATCCACACTATAGGCACCTTTGTTATAACGCCTCCTTATAATAACAACATTCAAAGTGTTTGCCCTAAAGAAAGATGTCATGCTGAGAGAATAGAGAGTACTTCACTGAGCTCTATTCAGTAACTTCCTCTAACAAGTCATTTATTATCTTGATGTACACTGCATTTAAGTTCAATTTTTGTCTATTAGGAAATAATGTGAATTCACACAGATGTTACTTGTCTATTGGGAAGAAAGGAAAAAAAACCCTATGTCTTTTGGATGCTGCAATTTACATGAAGGCAGGTCAGAATGCCCTTAGTAATGGCATGAAACAGTGGGTGTTAAAGCCTTGGTTTAAAGAAACCAATTATAACAAAATAAAACATTATGGCAATTCATGCATAGTGTGCTTGAGCAGCGATACTGTCAGTGGGAGGCACATGGGAAGTGAATGAGGCCTTGAATAGATGAAGAAAGAGATACAGAGGGAGACTCAGTCACTCTTGGACTAACTAGAAAAGCTGCTTTAATCTCTCTGTATCTCTTTTCTCTCTCTTTCTCCCTCACTATCTCTTCGGGACTTTAGAAGATTCAATTAAGGGATTTCAGGGAGATTACACTGCATATCTGAAGGACTTTTTTTTCTTTTTTTGAAAAACACCAAGTGCTTTATGCACAGCCACGTTACTAGCTGCAAACATCATGAGTGCCTTAAGATTTTCTTTTCAGTCAGGCTTTCATTGTATAATCTTCCATTTAAAAAAAAAAAAAAGGAGAAAAAAAAATCACAGGGATCTGCCCTGGTAGATTCATGTAGAATAGGAGTTCACGTGCAGTCATTTAGCATGGACCTGCCAGGCTCACTACACCTTCTCAAGCCCTGTTCACAATGCCCCGCTATGCCAAACTGGGAGATATTGGCTAATGGCTCCACTGTACAGACCATGCTTGGTGATGAACAAGAAGAAGGATATATTTCTGGTTAAATGTAAAATTACCATGTCCTAGTGCCAAAAAAACCTCCCAAACACAGAGAGGGAACACTGGGATGCCAGAGATATCTTAGATCTTAATCCTGATGAAAACCTTTCCATTATGTGATGCAGCAATGCAGGCTGAGGACAAAGTACAGTGTTCAAACCTTCCCCAGGGAGTGCAGATAGATACAACTGTGCTGTCTGAACCAGCTCTGCTTATGCTTTCTGAACGTCCCTATAACTTCTACTACTTTAGCTGTCACTGTTTTGATTCATGTGCATATCTGGCACTTGCTAAAATATCATGTCTAGGCCTCTTTCCGAAAGACCCCTCCCTCTGCCCTATCTCTTCCCAAGGCAGTTTTATGAGACTGAGACAAAAGAATATTTTAAGAAAATTTTAGGCTGGAAGAGGTAAGAAGACTTGAGAAATTAGTATCAGAGGGGTAAGAAGGAAAAGGAGAAAAGCAAAACAACCACAGGTCTAAATATTTAGAAATATTTAAAAGTAAATGCTTTTGAATCATCCTCATTATCAGAAGGATCCTCAAAATGCTGTCAGAGCAGTAACTAAATCCACGTCTCAGAAGGAAAGCTGAGGCCTCTGCTGCAACGCTAATATGACTACCATTAGTTTCCAAAGTTCCTGCTCCTGCCAGTCTAATGGCCCTTTCCAGCTAGGATATTAGAATTCAAACTGTGATAGAACATCAGCATCACTTGTTCCAAAACCACACAGACTTCTTTCTCTTCCCCCTACAAATCAAGAGTACCTTAATTGCTTTGACCATACACAGCTGAACTTGTGCAATGCAAGCAGCAGATTACAGCAGCCCCTGTGGTTGCAAAACAGGGTGAGCCATTTGGGCATGTACATCAGCTGTGAAAACAGAGAGTTGGTATGACACTGGCCTCAGTAGAATCTATCTGTGGCCTCCGAAGCAATGTCTAGTGATGTGGTAGTGCTATGAAACACCAAAAAAACTCTATGTTGCAAAAGCTGTGGATTAAGTTTCATGATGCCTGGACTCTGTAAGAGGATATTAGACAAACAAGAAGCTCGTCTCGTAAGACTTGCCAAGGTTAGGGTACAGGAAGCTCAAGGAAAGTGCAGCAGAAATGTTCATGAAAACAGTGTTAGATATGGATCTGTGAACAGGCTTGGCACCACCTGGTGTGTAAATATGACCAAAATAAATACTGTAGATGAGTTGTATGCTAGGGTTTCAACTGACCGCAGTTGGGAAAAGCCAGGTGGGAAAAGCAACTACAGTATTGCAAAAACAAGGTGCAAGGGGTAGCACAGGAGTACAGATGACCAGAAGAGATTACCAGTTATTGCTCAGCAAGTGAAAATAATAGTTTCAGAGCCTGTAAGACAAAACTGGGTTTTCAAGACTTGCACTTAAAGGATTCAAATATGCTATAATCAAAGAAGAGTGAGACTGAAACCTGAAAAGTTGTGATGGGACTTAGTGAAAAGACAGAAAACCTAGAAAAAATTTGAAGGAAATGATTAAAAAGTAAATGGGTGGAACTTTAAACCATACAATAAGAGATCAGAATAGTTGCAATAGGCAATAGGCAAGTCTACCTTGATCACAACTCTCGTAATTATTGCCATGAAGACTAATACACCTTAGTAAAATTAAGCAATTTTGCAGGTGTTGAGGTTTTTTTAAAGCTAGCTGGCTTGCTTTGGTGCAAGTGCAGAACAGGGGATGACATAAAAAGAAGAATATTTTAACTTGCTCTTATGACCAGGTTCTTTATGCTGTGAAATCTTGCCTTTAGCTTTCCAAGGAAGAGCTCATTTCTTCTGAAGGAAAAATCGCTGCAGTAGCTAGTGCCTATGGGTTCTTTCTGCATCTAATATATCCTTCAAGCCAAGGAAGTGTGTAGTGGTTCCCTGTTTATCTTTCCTACTGTCAGTACTCAAATTTTTCACCCTTTTCTTATGGGAAGCAACCTTGTACTCCACAGACCTCTGCCATCACCCTTTCTTCAGATAGTTTGTAACAGCATTAATGGACAGAGACCTGAATCAAGTTTTTTGGTACTGGAAAAAAAAGATAGGGCTTAGTGGGTTTCTTTTCCAAGGATATCATCTGTCTTGTCTTGCTGGTGTTTTTTTGTTTTTTTTAGTGTGTGGTGCAGATGAGAAAAAGGAGATGGGAACAGACTTGCATGGAACCTTGACCACTTCTTTTTTTTTTTCTGAAATCCTAGAGTCATGTGAATGTAACTTCTTTTGCTCCCATCCTATTTGACTTGTGAGCTTTTCAATTCAAGTGATTCAATCTGTAGGACTAGGATGAGATTAATGATAGTACATACAACTTGAAACATGGGCCAGTTGCAGTGCTTAGAGTGTGCTGCAAGATCAGGGCTGTACAAGATGGTCCTTCCCAAAGGAAACCTTCCTGATTTTCCACAGTCAGTAGGGGTTTTTATAATGCTAGATCCTTCCTACCACCATAATATAAAGGTATTACCAGTCTTCACTGAAGCCTCTATTTATTTATATATATATACAGACACCCCACATCCTGCCTTGCTTCACACACACTCTCACTAGATGACCTAGGGTGGGTGTACAATACTAACACATCAGACTGGTACTTTTCAGACTTGGGCTGCAATATATATATATATATATATATGGTTTACAGCTCATATCAGGATTTCTGCATTTAGAAATCAGAATTTCTAAATTTCCATTCCAACAATTATCTCTCTGCCTCTCTCCCCACCCATCCTAACAATTGTATTATATATGTCATTTATGAGAATGAGTTAATAGCTTGGGTTTCTTGCAGGAGTGCAGGCTGTATATTTGTGGAAATGATCCAGGGTCAGCCAATATTTGCAGCAACTTCTGGTACTCATGAACAACTGGAGAAGATCTGGGCGGTGAGTAAAATACTCCCTGAAATGGGAGAGAAAAAGAATCCATTGCTCCAGCCTACTTAATTTTGAAGTCCTAAGCACAGGTCCTATGAATAGCAGAAATAATTTGGTCTAATCTGCCAAGTTCATAGCAGACTTTGTAACCCATTTTATATTTGGCAACTTTCTTACAGACACAGGAGTAAATCAAATGACTTCCCTTTGATGTTTGTCATCTCATCAAAAATTTAAAGCCAATTAAAGTGACATCAAATTGAAGAAGGCATAAAAGGTGTGCAGGTACTGCAAATTCTGTTGCTTCTTTTTAAATCCTTTACTTACTGCAGGATGTGGCACACCACATTCTCACAAAGGAGCTCTAATACTGCTCCTGAGCTACCTTGAAAATGGCAAGACCCTGAGGTTTGTCTGAGATCCTGCTTCATTTTAACTTGGAACATTTTCTGTCATCCAGTTTATGGTGCAGCTCTAGAGACTGATTTGGCATAATGAAAGGTGAAATTACTTTATAAAGGTAGCAGTGAGTGAGAGAAACATATTCAGGAGCTTCTTAAGCTGTTTATTCTGCTGGTGAAACAGCAACACAGAGCCACATCCCTAGTGCATCTTGTTAGAGCTGAGGCAGTCAGCAGCACTGACAGGTTCTGTCTGTTCCTGACTGCTCTTGCTGACCCTGTTACTCACTCCTCAGGAAGGTCAACCTATGGATTCGTATTGGGTTTTGCTGTAGATATCACTTGGTCTGTTCATCCTGGAGGAGATTGAGACCTCATTGCAGTCTGTAACTTCCTTGTGAGGGGAAGTGGAGGGGCAGACATTGATCTCTTCTCTGTGGTGACCTGTGACAGGACCTGAGGGAATGGCCTGAAGTTGTGTCAGGGGAGGTTTAGGTTGGATATTAGAAGAAGGTTCTTCACCCAGGGGGTGGTTGGGCACTGGAACAGGCTCCCCAGGGAAGAGATCACAGCACCAGTCCTGACAGAGTTTGAGAAGTGTTTGGACAATGCTCTCAGGCACATGATGTGATTGTTGGGGTGTCATTTGCAGGGCCAGGAGTTGGACTCAATGACCCTTTTGGGTCCCTTCCAACTCAGCATATTCTGTGATTCTGTGATTCTGTGTCTGCCCTTTCACATCTTCTGCCAAGGATTTATTCTTCTGCACAGAGTGTTTCCCAGACATGGATTTTCAAAGGAGAAAGTACAGAAAAAAAGAAATTCAGAAAATAATGAGAAATTACTTTATAGCCTTTAGACTGCGTAAGTCAGATTTTTCCTCCTTAACCCCTTCATCCAGAAACACTCCTGCTTTGTAGGGTTTTCCTCTCTGCTTGTAGCTAGGAATGTGATAAAAAGTCAGACAAGTGCATCCAGTTCTTAGACTTGAGTTTAGTCCATCTAAATAAATGCTGAATTTCTCTTTCATAGAGAGTGCGGGGAAAAAAAGAATTATTGCAAAAAAAATCTCCATACTTGTCCAGTTAACAAGGTTCAAAGCCAGGGCAGGGTCCAGTTTCTCAGAGTGTGAATGAAGGCTGTCCTTACACTTATGTCTCTGAAATCTCCGAATACATTTCCTGTGGTTTTGCATTAGAGTGTTATAGCACTGTCGTAATTTCTCTGGTATTATAACTAATACCATGATTAATAGGATTTGTGCTATGGAAGGCAAAAAAACCCCTTATTTAAAAATCATGAGGAAGTTTAAAGAGCTATGAAATAATTAGTGCTTTTCACAGAAGGTTTTATGATATTATACAGCCTGGAATGAGGCTCTGTGTTAGACCAAGATTTCAAAGCTCCTTAGAGGCTTTCGATGTCTAACTTGATATATTTTGCCAAGTGTGAGGTTCAGAATGGGGATTCCTACTGTTTTCTAATAGTCAGTTCCTTTCATGTACTAGTAGTAGAAGCACCCTGCTCTGGTACAGAGACCATCTGCATTTGTGTGCATGAGTCTGTATCACACAGCATACTTATCTCCATGTAGTACTGTTGGTTCAGACACCATATAGATATAGGGTTGGAAAATCCCTATTCTCTGAAATGTGTTTGTCCTATTGAATCATCAGGATTGACTGGCTATATTTTACCAAAAAATCTTCTAGAGGCAAGTGCCACCTAAAGCAGTCTCCATCCCCCAGCTCTGTCCCTGGCTGCTCATTGCTTCTCCTGTGTCACCTCTCACATGTGGGGCTACATGAACTGGGGAACCTGCAACTTTATTTTCTCCCTGGCTTGCTCTAAATGAGAACAGCTCTTTTACCCAGCTCATTTTGTGGCTGCACAAACAGTAGCACTAATGACCACTAGTACTCATGAAGGCATGGCCCTGGAGCAGGGCTAAATGGGAAGGAAAGGCTAGCTGTATTGGTTATGAAGTACAGGATGAGTGAATGTGAGCTCCAGTGTCTCTAGTTTGCTCATGGCATGGACAGCAAGCAAACCTGACAAACTTAAGTTCCGTCATTCAAATTTTAAGAGGCCAGACATAGGTTTTGCAAGCAAAAGCTCCATCTTATTGATTAACGTGCTGAGAAGGACTTCGTGTTGGCTGGATTAGGCTACAGGATGCGAGAAGAGAAGAGAAGAGAAGAGAAGAGAAGAGAAGAGAAGAGAAGAGAAGAGAAGAGAAGAGAAGAGAAGAGAAGAGAAGAGAAGAGAAGAGCACTTGCCCTGTTACACTGGAAAACTAAAAGAAATGCAAGTTTACAGGTTGGAAAAGCATCTTTTGTAAAGAAAAGGCTCAGAAAATACAAATATAAATTCATATGGCATTCAGTGATTGGTGCCCTGAACGCTTTCACACCTCAATGCAATAAAATGTAAGTACTTGCTGAAATCCTTATGTAGAAAAGTATAAGCAGTATAAGCACACACAAGTAACTGTTTTCTTAAATTCTTTACCAAAAGAAGCCAAATGCTGAACTGATCCTGGTGAGTATGATTTTACTATGCACTGAACTTACCCAGTTTCCTCTGATGCCTGTAGAATGGATGTTTGACAGCTCACAAGAAACCTTGAAGAATGAGGGCCCACATTAATGCTTTCTGGAAAGCTAACAGGATAGCAAAAAGAGAGAAAATTCTGGATTCAAGTTCAAATTCCAACTCTCCTGTGCATACAGAGTTTGCTTTGGGCAGACCTGCCCTACTCACATGATACACACACCAGTCAAGAAGGCATCCTCACCCAGGGCTGTCAAATTACTCTTGGGTGTGAGCCAACTTCTAACATCCTCAGCTGTCTGAAAACTGCAAGACACCTTCTCTTTGGGGAGCTTTCAGGCTTCCAAGGCTGATTTTACAGGTGAGCAGAGACAAGGATCCTGTCCCTTAGTCTTTGCTGTGGCAGGCTGAGTCCATAAGCAGTTTGGAAACATGGGCCACAGCAACCCGCTTTGCTCCAGATGCTACCATGGTGATGTGTGCCAGCCGTGAGATGCAGGCTCTGCTTGTGGCTGTCTTCTCCAGGTAGCTGCAATTGTCACAGCTGTTTCCCAGCTTTGAGAAAAACAATCAACTACCAAATGCTTTACAACTGCAACAAGCTGGCTTGATATTTTTTCCTTTGTTAATGTATTTTTTTACTGATGCCTGTTTTCTTGCAATCTTGCTACAGATTTTTGTGAGGCCAAGCTCCCCATATCATATATCTCAGTTTACATATTAAGGAACAGGAATTGTCTATCATATGCAAAGGGTAACTAATGTTAGACAAATCTAGTGCTGTAGAAGAGAAAGTGAATAAAAACCCTGAAATTTTTCATGTTAAAATGTCACTGTTTTTTAAGGAACCCTGGTAATTCTGGATGTTGTCTGGATGAAAGTTTTGAATGCTTGGAGCTAGCAGTACTGATTTATACTACCATTTCACATGCTGTGAACTCTTCTTAAACACGTGGGTTTAACTCTTTTTAGCACAAATCATCCATATCAATAGGCACATGGCACTTCACATGTGTTAAGTAATAATAATAATAATAACACTAAGCATCTGCGACTGCAGAAATCCAGATATGCTTGATCTCACACATTTCAGCAACCAAAATGAAGTTGGAGGAGGCTTTACTGGCCCAGACTCTGCTCAGTGAGCAGCAACTTCTGAAGCCCACAATTTGCAATAAAGGCCAAAGACACTGCTGAAGCTCTGGATCCTTCAGAATGAGACTCTGTACTGCTTTCTAGCTCCTGCTACTAGACCTGTGTGCCAGCTTTACTTTTTCACCTCAGAAGGCAAGGGTTTCTCTCAGAGCCCACAGCCCGTGCTGCCACTGATCATGCCAGTTACTGCCAGAGCAAGCAGGCACAGTAGGTCCCCAGTGCAGCTCTGGTGCGGGAAGACACCTTCAGCACTGAAAAGGGCTCAACCGCGTGACCCCTGGGCTGGCAAACACAGGCAGCAGTGGCACCTGGCAGTGAAGCTGCATAGGCCTTCATTGATGTTCCCAGCAGCAACAGCATTCAATGTCAGCAGGAGCCTTTCTGCTACATAATCAAGTGCTAAAATGTCAGTGTCCTTTCTGCAGTGGTAGATCCCGCACCCACCAGGGCAGTGTAATTCTGTGCTGGTTTACAGGGAAGGCCAGTCACTCGCCATTGAGACTGATTCCTCCAACTCCACACCATGGCAAAGTATGGGCAGAAAGAGGTTATTGTTCTTCTCACTCTCTTTCTTCTTTTGCAGGTATTGGGGGTCCCAGCTGAAGATACCTGGCCAGGACTTTCCAAGCTTCCCAAGTATAACCCAGGTAGGATTTATCTCATGAGAAGGCCAGCTTTTTCTCCGAGCCACTCATTTGTTGGGTCAGTAATTGTTACTATGAAAAATCCTGTGCTTCAATGTCACTAAATCCCTTGAGCTGCTTAATGACAGTGGTGTTGGAGGACCTACAACAACACTGGGATTGGCTTAGTATACAAACAAAGGTACATGTGTGGCAAAGCTGCCTCACTGAGTGCTGGTATATGTAAGTCTAACGGAAGATTTCATTGCTTCAAGTCTCACAGTGTATTTAGTCTCCACTCCTCAGTGCAAAGGACCAATGTCTCCTGGTTTAGACTTGAAAAGCTGACAGGCACCTGGAGATGCAGTTTATCTGAACTTTCCTTATTTTTATGGAGATTGGTTTGGGGACCTTTAAACCTCGGCTTTAAAGGTCACTGTCCCTGATTTTGATGTGGGCAAGGTGAGAAATCTGTGTGATTTACAAAGCTGGATTCCTTTATTTCCACATGGGCTGGTAGAGAAGTCTGTGTCCTGGACTTCAAAGGGCCAGTTGTCTCTTATTTTGATGTGGGCAGGTTGAGAAGTATGCTTTGAAAAGCTAGCTCAGTCACTCTCCCTCTCTCTCTCTCTCTCTCTCCCTTTCTCTCTTTCTCTTTTTGTTTAATGTTTTCTCCTGGGAAAATATATTCAAGTGTCAGTGAGGGGGAAATGATGAGCACTGATTCTCAGCCTCTCAGCAGGATCATTCTGTAAGAGAAATATAAAAGTGAAATATTAAAAACCCTAGAATGTGAAATTCACCCATCTACAATCTAGCCATTCTCTCTCACTTGTACCGTAGGAGAGTGGTGGGGGGCGCCTGTCTATCTGGAAGGGGAAAGAAAGAACAGGGGGGAGAGGAGGAGGGAGAAGACGTGCTTTGAGCAAGAGGTTTACAGGTTTAGTAGAGCATAGTAACATCTTTTCAAAGAAGTGGGTGTTGCTCTGTGACCCAGTCCAAGATGCCCCTCCTTTGATTCTGGTGCATGAACACGAAACAGCCCCCATTTTCACATGGTAGCCGAGATTGGCTGAACAATAACCTGGTCTCACAGTCGAAAGGACTGGAATCTTTCACACAATTAGCTGAGACACATTAATCAAACCAGCGTGAAATGGGAATGTGTCGCTGTCCACAGCAAGTTTAATTTGGATAGCAAGCAAGCACAGAGCAGACAGCTGGAGGAAGCATTTTCCTCTTGTTGTAGAAGGCTTGGCTGGGTAGTCTACAAGTTGAGAAGAGTAGTCTGGGAGGAAAAGAAATGCTGGTGTGGGAGGAACTAATCACAAAGAGTTTTTTTTTGTGCCAGTCATCTGCTAATACAACGCCTCAAAATACAAACATATAAACTCTCAGTGATGATGATTAGGTATACTGATACTATGTAGAGGGACAATCTAAAAGTGCAAGCATTAAGGCTATGCTAGCAAGGAAACTTGCACAGACAACAGAGAATGTGAGTGCCTAGAACTGCTCTGAATAGTAATTCCCTCAGCTCTGTTTTGTCTGAGTAGCAGTGCTGTCCTCTGCTGCTGAGGAGGGTGTCAGTGGCAGGGCTGGGAAGGAGAGGACAGGCAGCCAGGCAACATGACAATAGCTCCAGTGAAGTCACCATAAGCAGTTTCCAAGTCTGACTTGCTTTCAGACACAATAGAAAGTTTGTCTAATGGACACCAGAGGAGCAGAATTGACCTGTGCTGTGCTGTGATTCTGGGATGCTGGTGCCTTTTGTGGCTGGACCAGGCAGAAATGCAGGAGTCAGAGGACACCATTCTGCTGGAGCATCCCACCATGCTCCACAACACATGGGAGAGGTGTGGTGTGTCAGTGTTTGGGGCAATAGCTGTTTTACCTGAAGAGGCAATATCCCTTTCCCCTCCTGAGAGCCTGACTAAGGGGCTGTGAGCTGTTCCAGCCACATACTGGAACCAAGCACTTGGCTCGCACCTGGATTATACAAACCAGTCTGGACAGAAGGTCAGATATATAAAGTTGGACTATTTTCCCTAGTCATGAACTAAATCAATTCAGTTTTTGATGGGATTGCTTGTAAGAAGACAAATTAGTCTCTTTGTTTAAAGCTATTTACCATTTACATGCTTCTGGGCATTTCCCCTCTCTTCCCTGAAGCACAAATGCTGTTTTCCCCCCAGGACATGCTCAGCTGGAATACAATCTGTGGAGTCTGCCTGAGAAAACCTTCTCTCCTGAGCTTATTCCCAGACCATTTGTGCGAATCTGGGTGCCTGGGTTGGTTCAGATAAGCAAACAAACTTTGGAGCTCTTCCCCAAATCTGATGGTTTGAATTCTTTCAGCTAGTCCTATTGATGTTCACACTGAGCACAGCCAGCAAACAAACAAACAGGTTCCTGCCCGAGGCAAGGAACAAACACGGGCAAAACAAAGCACTGAGGTGTGATCCTATTCTCATTGAAGTTGATGGCAAAACTCCCACTGGATTCAGCAGTGTAGGCTCAGCCCCAGACTGAGATTGTTACTGGAAGGGTTCCTGGGCCAGGTGGGTTAGCAGGAATCTTTGAAATGAGAGCTGTAAACCTTTAGATGTTTTCCTGTCAGTGCTGTGGGCTCGAGCACATCCTGCTGCAGTCTAAAGAGGATACAGCATGGGCTGTGGGGTCTGTGAGTCAGGCACACACAGGGCAGCTGGAGGAAAAGCAGCTCCCCTGCCTCCTTTATGGGCAACTGGCAAGGGATGGAATGTGCAAAGGAGTTTTTGATCACCCTATGCCTTGGTGTCTTCTTGCACAAAGAAGTTCAGGAACAGCCTCATGCCCATTCCCTACAGTTTCCCAAAGTCTCAACCTGACCCCAGGTGAATGGGAAGGATGGGTGAGCAACTCATTTGTGGCCAGCCCTACAGCTTGTGATCTCACCTCCCCTCTGCAGGAGAGACACTTGGGGTAGGGAATTACATGCAGTCATGAGGCCTGCAAGCAGGTTTGAAAACCATTCCCAGGAGAACATGAAGGATTGGGAGAGCTCCTGCCCCACATCTCAGCACACTCACTGGCCCTCTCCCTGGCTCCCCAGGCTTACCAGTCCTGCCTGTAGTGACAAGGCTTTGCCCTGTGTTTGTTCATTTGTTCTGTTCCCCTCATTTTGCTTCCCCTGAAAGAGGCAGTTGTAGCTCTGTTAACACTATTTTTGAAAGCTCTCATGCTGTGTGAGCTCAAATCCTTGCATTAATCTACTGCTGTGTTCATTTCACTGCGCTGAAAAGCGGTGAGTTTAAATCCCCTCTAAACACCATTGGTGACACCAGAAGGCCAGTGTTTTGATCCAGCCCTATTAATGGTTACAAGTTTGAATCTAGACAGCAGGGGTCAAGGGCAGGAAAGGATTAGGAATCACAGCCCATGACATTAAGCTACTGTTTTTGCCAAACTGGAGTGCCCAATGTACCAAGTCAGTTTTTGTTTCCTTCTTCTGACATTTGGATTCCAAAGAGTGGGGAGCAGTGCATATCTATCTATAACATGATGAACTCGCTAGAGTGAGCGTTACTCCTTGATTTATTGCACAGGCTGACTGATGAAGTTTCCTATGCCAGGTAGTATCAACTCACGTAGCAGATACAGGTTTGACACAGGGCCTTTTCAGATGCAGCAATGACTTTCAAATAAAGCCTAGTTTTTCATGTATCTGCAGGCTTTGGTATGCTGGATGAGATTTAGAAGCTTTCTAGAATCAACTTGTGCTCTCAGGTACGGATTTACAGCGTCTGTTGCGTTTCCAAAATGTCACCAGCAGATGGAGGCAACAAGCAGCAGGCGCTGAAATGCAAACTTCCCATGACATTTGTGAGAATGCAGATGAAGTCTGCACTCCAAGTGCTTTTCCTTTTTTTTTTTTTTTAATCTCACTTTTTATGCTGATGTTTCATTTAACAAACGGGATGGTTGAAAACTGAATTCTAAAACGATAAAAATTTTATTGTCATAATAAACTGCATGTGGCTTTGATCTCAAAGGGGAGAGCAGCACTGTAACTAATGTGCAATGTATGCTGGCCAGGGCGTAGGGAAACTTCCCATCTGTGTGGCAATGGGCACAGCCTGCAGTTTCCAGCATGCCACACAGACAGAGCTCTGCTCCTGTCCTGAAGCCACAGAGATTTCACTAATGAGAGAAATTTTC
The DNA here is from genome assembly GCA_013400915.1 of Pardalotus punctatus. Lineage (NCBI taxonomy): Eukaryota > Metazoa > Chordata > Aves > Passeriformes > Pardalotidae > Pardalotus > Pardalotus punctatus. The sequence goes on along the minus strand of VZTX01001898.1, from coordinate 177,785 downwards.
TCAGTGAGCCTGCAACCCCACTGCCTTCATCCAGCAGCACTTGGCATCCTCTTTCTCTCTCTTCATCAATTAGGAAAGTTTAACTTTTGTCCTTTGGCTTGCTTGCCTCATTATCAGTTCATTAGCCACTTCCACCTGGGTTTTCAAATAGGAAGGTATTTCCTCATTAGCACACTCTGCCTTGCATAAGGATAGAAAATAACGAACCTAAGTTCTACCTTTCAGATCTACTCATATTGTTAAAAAAGCCAATCAGCCCTACACAATCCCATCATTTTATGTCTAGATCATCATGGTAAGATGATTAAATCAGTAGTTCATCCACTTTGCAATGACATCAAAACATTCTTTATCTCCTACCTTTTGAGAGTAGCTGTTTACATTGTTTCACAATTTTAGATTGGTCGTAGTCTTACAGTAGGGAAAATATTTACTGCTCTATTTTTATCCTGCTCAACACAATGGGGCCTTGGCATTCTCTAAGGGTCTGTCTATATGGGGCCAGTCAGGAGATTAATCTGAACTGATTTAAAGTGCATTACTTAACTGCATTAAATCCTTGAGCAGAGACACACTGTTTTCTTACCCATATCTTCAATTTATAATCAAAGCTCTGTATACTCAAAGTGGCAAATTTAGCAGTCCTCACTCCAGCTGAATTCTTCACTGAGAGATGTGTTTGGACAGAGACAGGAGTAATTGGCTCACTGGCTCTTACACTATCACTTGCAGATAATTATTAATCTCCAGGTTATATAAAATATAGATTTCAGTCAAGAGGCTTGCTCAAGACAGCAAACACTGTAATTCAGATACTCCTCCCAGTTCCCAGTAAGCAAGCTGATATTTCTATTTCTAATGTAAAGAAAATCCTGTTTCCTCTTTGGAATGTTAATCCTGAAAATGCACTCCACAAAAACAAAGTGACATTTCATTTAGATATCATGGAAACATTTTGCCCTGCTGTTACCAACTGAACATGCATTTTTTAACTTCTGTGTTAAACTCATTGAAGAATATTAATGTTAAAAGATTTCAGTAGAGTTGAAGTACAATACTTAAGTCATCCTGGCATGTTTACTAAATATTTAATGAAATTGATACATTCTCATAGAATGTTTTCATCTCACAAATCAAATTTTTCTGACAGAAAATTAGAACATCTGAAAGGTTTTGGCCAGCTCTGTGAAGAGGCAAAAATTTGTGCCTCATGCAGAAAAATTTTATGCCTTTCCACTTTTAAAATCACTTTTCTTCTATTTTATCTGGAAACTTTACATCTCTACTCAATGTGGGCAATTTATTTCTACACTTTTATTATAGCCAAGGGGGCAAAAAGAAGGAAAAACAATCCAGTCAAAATGTTTCTAGTGATCCAGGAGGAATGTTCTGCCAATCTTGATGACTTATTTGGGAAGGGAGTATTCAAGATGCTAATATATAACTTCTATATATTGGCAATATTTCAGTGCTCTGGCACTTAAACATGAATCTCATCCCAAGCTATATTCCCATTTACTGCTCTAGAAGTTACCTTAGTATTTGGGTGTAGAAAATTTCAGTTCTGAACTGTTACTTACCTTATGATGGACAGGTTTAACAACCTGCTTGCCTGGTTTAATGGTGAAAGATTGCTGCTGGAAAGGTCAAAGGCTGGAAGTTCAGTCATTTGCACTTTCTCAAGATGTCTGTGCATGAAGTCAGAACCTGGGTCTGGCACTTTGGAAATGGCCATGCAGGCGAAGGCAGAGGGGACTCTCACTTTGCTTATAGCAGGCAGCTCCTGTCCCTGAATGAAGTGCCTGGTGCTTCCAGGCAGGAAGGGAAGGCAGATGCTCTTGGAGGGTGCAGCATAAACCCCAACCGAGCTGTGAGTCTACTGGCAACAGACCAGTTGTACTTGCCTCCTGGTGGTCTCACTGCTGTGGGGAATGCTTGTCCAGGCTGAGCTGGAACAGAGGTTGACACCATCCTTGCTGCTCTCCTTTCAGTGACTAGAGTACCACTGTTCATTCTCTGCTGTCAGAAACAGTGCTCAGGAAAATGTACATGGGTAGAAATTGCAGCCTTTCTGATGCAAGAAAATCTCGCTGTTGATCAGCTCTAAGGGGAAATTTTCCAGGCTTAAGCCATTCATTCATATCTAAGCCGAGAATATTCATGCTTTATAATAAAACATTTGAGGAACGTATTCCTCTATATTTACCACAACGTTTAGAAATATGTCCTTGAAAAATATCAAGAAGAACACAGACTTCACAAAACTGCAAATTCTGCTAAGTTCCGCTCTGATAGAGATCACACAATCAGTGAGTACAAAGCCTGCATGAACATGGTTAACTGGACAAACAACAAACTTAGTGAGAGCTGTGGGCAGAGAAGAGAGTGGGACCAAAGTGCCTTTTCTCTGTCCCCAGTCTTACTTCTGCATCCATGTAGAAAAGCCCCCTGTACCCATGGGGCAACCTGTGAAGCTCAACAGCCCCTTGGAAAGCCAAGACAATTGCTGGGGATTCAGGCCTGCAAACTTCTTTTTGCTTCCTTTGTGTCAAACCTTTAGGGACTGATAGATACTGCTTTTATTGAAGTCAAAGCTAAGACTCTAACAGAAGGAGGTCCAAGGCCTATACACACAGATATATGAAAGGAAAGGGTTACAGAACTGGAACAGCCTTATTAAGATCAATGCAGGTACTCAAGTCCTATAGGAATAATGTATATTTATAAATAATAAGATGACAGATTCTATAGGGCCCTTTGAAATTCTGAGCACATTTTTGTGCAGGGGCTCAAAGAATGGATTTTGGCTTGATTTTCATTTAATCTTGTGGTTGCATATTACGCTTTCTAGAACTGGTTGCTTCCAGGAGACCTCAGAGACTCCGAGTCATCTGTGACAGGTAAGCTACCTATAACAGCAATGTCAAAATCGCCTCTGGGTTTATTTGTTTCTTTATGCAATCATTTAACTTGAAATGAGCTCTTTTGGCAAGCTCAGGAAGAGCAGGGTGGCTCTGTAGTAACAAGCAGATCTAACGTCAGTTAAGCAACTGATTTTGAGATATTGAAGTAAAGGTAGACACGCAGTGGGTTTATTATTCTCAAAGGAGTAGTGATTATTCTGAGATAAGCAGAGATTCAATGACGTTATGTGCAGCTTTTTGTGGGGCACAGTTCGATTGAGAAGGTCATACTTTCCCAGGCCCTCTTGTCCAGACTGAGGGCAGACTTCACACTGTCCCACTTTTCATTTCTGAAAACAGACTGTAGGAATGTTGCTCAACAGTGGTAAGGAAGACATGCTAGGACAGCAATTTCATGAGACAATGAAATAATCTTGTGATTAGTTAGGAGGGAGAAAATCACATTCTTAGTGGCCAAAAACTATGAGATGAAGGCCATGATTACACACTCAGCTGGATCAAACACACCAGCATTGCTGAATCACTCCCTAGAGTGCTAAGGGAATGGACTGTTTTTTCAAGCGCACACACACACACACACACACACACACATATATATACAGAATGTCTATATGTATCAGTGAAAGAAATTTATAATCAGACAAAGTGCCCTAACCTAGCTCAGGGAGTCTTTCAAATCAAATCCCCCTAAACTGATTTTGAAACATGCAACAGGTTTTATACATATGAAGGAAAAGACAAGACAAAATTTGTCCTCAAGACTGTGTTCATGCAGACATCAATAATCAAATATCCTTTGAGGACATAACCACATTTTTCATTGCTGCTGTTTGTTATGTGTTCAGCTACTTGCTTGGGATCCAGCCCTGCTAGGAGGAAAGTGTGCTGCCCTTCAGAGCAGGATTTCCCAGATGTTGTTCTAAATGGCTGAACAAACATGCTGAAGTTTCCAGTAAAGCACAGGTTACAGAAATGCCAGCCATTATCATGCACAAACACACAAAGTTCAACATGTCTCAAACCCTTATAATGCAGGTCCTGGAACAGCACAAATCCTCTCTCAGTCTGAACAAAGAAATAAGTATATTCCTTGCAATTTATTCCTTGCAACTGTGCTGTACTGCACTTCTGCTTTTTGGCCATAATCCCTTGGCAGACCCCATTACAGGTCATACCAAAGGGCTGGCCTAGCACCTCTGTAGCAGAGCTCTGGGCTGCATGTGGGCCAGCTCCTGCTGTACCTTAGCGTCCTGGTGCTACCATGGCCAAATAACTTGGAATGCCTTGGAATGGTCAGCTTGGGAGAAGGAAAGAACTGCTTCATACAGACTGCTCAGCCATGACTCTCCATGGCCAATTAAGAAATCAAAGGGGAGCTCTGCACAGAGCTTTACCACCACCAGGAAGCCTGAGCCATGGTGGGAAGCACTGAACTGTGTTGCTGCCCAGAGTGGGAGCCTGCAACAGCAGGGACTGAGGTGGCAGAAGGTCTCCTGAAGGGCAGTAAGACCCTGCCATGGCAGGGGCAGCCTGTCATGCAGCTCTAGCAAGAAGCTTCAGACTGGATGCTTTGGCTCCCTGTCCCATCCCAGCTCCCAAAGGAAGTAGGGGCTTGAAATGTTTTGCTGGAGGTGAAAATTCAGCAATTATCTACCACAGTGAGGCCAGATACCTTTTACAAATTTGTTCCTCAGGATCTCATTCTCTCCTTCTGTCTAGGTGTTTTTTTCTCTTCTTTTATATTTTACATTTTATCCCCTCAAAACAAAAATGTCAGCATGTCAAACGTCCTGTATAGGGAGGGGGAGTGCAGGGGCAGGGGGATTGCAGCCCCTGATGTCACTTGGAGGGGAAGCACTGCTGGGGGCCAAGGAAGGAAGCATGTTCTGAAGCTGAAACGTGATCAGAACAAACAAACAAAGTAAAAGCTGTAAAACTAAATGACTATTTTTATTTGTTTCCTTGTTAGTTTGTTTTCGCTCTTCCACTTCCTTGTCCCCAGCTGTGTGCTCCTCTAGAGAGCAGCCACTTGGCATTGGTATTTGTTTGGCATGGAGCATATGTGTATTACATCTATTTTAAGCACTCATCCTGAGAAACAGATTCTTCTCTGTGAATCCCCAGCACATTTTACAACCAGCTGCACTACTGGTACTAGGGTAGGAGAAGAGAAAATAGTACTTTCTTCAAGTTTTTTAGGTTTGACCTCTAGTCTTCTCACTGGGCCACGCTATTTTCTACATTTGGATTGTCACTGTCAAATGGTACCACCAAACTCTGATATTACAGTTACAACATGTAAAATATAGTCTCCTCAGCATCATTTCCCCTTTCACTTACAACCTGCTTTCTACAAAACAGAAATTTGTGTTCAAAATTCATTTGTAAACATGAGTTTGAGCTGAAATCCTGGATGCATATACTCCAACATAGTCAAACTCAGATGGAAAAGCAAATCTCCTGAAAAGCTATATAGCTGGCTTGGGTTTATCCAGCTCCCCTGTGTCCCTCCACTATCTTTTTCTCAAGCTGAGAAGGGCTGGGTCATGTTCTGGTTCCAGCTTTCTAGCTTGTCCTCATCTCCTGTGCTATTTTTTCTTCTGTTTTCCTAGGATGGGCAGGGTGCCAGCAGCAGAGAATTTGGCCTCCAGGATGCTCACAGCCTTCCCTCGAGGCCGAATCTCTGCACAAGACATGCTTCTTCATGTCTTCTTCAGCCCTCTGCCTCCTCAGGTTCCTGCTAGTAAGTTAACTCTCAATTTCATCTCACCAAGAAAGAGCTACTGCACGTGCTATTTACTATGAGTTTCTTCTCTATTTTGAAAGTCTCTGCTGTTTACCCGGATGTCTCTCTTTTCTGCTTGCACTCCTTCCCCACTCCTGTATGCTGCAAAGTTTACATCCCATTGCAAACTTGACAACTTGTTTTTCTGTTTTCTTCCACTTGACCATTGTGTTAATATTAGAAGGGGACCCTGATGGGCTGCGATCATGGTCCATTTGCAAAGCCGAGGTGTATGTGCTTTGACAGGTCATTTCTCCCCCATTCTGTAACCCCAAGGGCCTGGAGATTTCCCCTGGGCTCACACTGTGTATTGTGTAACTCACCTGCTGGTCCCTCCTGATGTTCTGAATTCCCAGCTGCTCAGCATGGTGTGCTAGCCCCAATTCCCTTGGACTGCTCCTCCTGCTCCCTTTGATGTTGAGACAGCTGTTCCTTGTACCTTGCCACACCAGTTCTCCCTCAGTTTTACCTGCTAGATTTTCTTCTTCCCTTGCTCCTTTCTCTTAAGCACACAGCTGCACACACAGTTCTGCCTCTCCTGTCCTGAGCTGACAATAAATGCAGGGTCTCTCAAGCTACAGTTCTGCTCCTCACTAGGAAAAACTCCCTCCTATCAGGCAACGGGCCAAAGGGGCCTTGCATTCCCTGTTGTGTCCTGGGCACCCTCTACACTAGTTAGTTTGGTGGTGTTTTCTAAGATAGGGGCAATTACAAAAAAGCCTTCATGGACTGTGTTGTCAAGCTATTGGAAAACCAAATTTCTGGCTCCTGCAACATATCCCAAGTGAAGGAGCAGCCAGTTAGCATCTCTCCCAAATCCCCAAACCGCTGCCCTTCAGAAGGTGCTCTGTGTGTGTATGTGCTTGAGTGAGAGACATCTGCATTCCTTTTCTGTTCACCCAGCCACAGAGCACAAATCTACTTTGACACTTTTAGAAAAATGAAAAGATGGAATCTCGCAGGAGCCTGCCTGTGCCGGGGGGGGAGGAGGGGAGCATGCACAGCAGGAGGGAAGTTGACTTTTCTTTATACATATAGGGTTTTTTCCATGCAGAGTTTAAATTATGCCTGATAAAAGGAGTTTCGTGGATGTTTCAGTTCTTTCAAACCCTCCTGGCTTCCTCCCAATTAAATGAGGTTTGTCAAAGCCACAGGGCTCTGCTGCTGCCAGAGAGGCGGACAAGCACTTCCCGCAGTGACATCTCCAATCCCCAAGGGAGAAGATGAAAGTGTCAGTGCTGAGAGAGAGAGAGAGAGAGAGAGAGAGAGAGAGAGAGAGTGGAAAAAAACAGGTACAGACAGTGTGAGAGAGAGGGGAGAAATAGAAGGAATGAGAAAACAGATTGGCATAATGTGTCAATTTCTCCAATATGCTGCCAGCAAGGGGACAGATTAATTTCACCTGGGTTTAAGGACCATCCCATATTTATTATCCCCCATACTGCAGCAAGAAGTACCTTGTGGACAGGAAACTGCATGGCGTTATCATAGCAACCAATATGTTGAGAACAGAATCAAAGTGCAGAGGGCTGAAACAAGTACAGTACGATCATGCAAGACCATATTCATAAGTGATTCATTAAGCCTGTAAAATTTAGGCAATTCTGAATAATTCCCCATGTAACCATTCCTATTGCCATAATTGTTTAAGACATTTGCTCTCTTGTGTCACTTTGACATAACACCATTTTGGAATTTAACAGTATCATTTTAAAATTCTTGTTGCTATGATAACAGTGCAGATTTTAAATATATTCTGTTCCCACTTTGTTCTGGAGGATGCTGGCTATTAGTTGCCATCCTCTGAAGGGGAAAGTTAAAGCAGAAGGGCAAAGAATGAGCTGGAGATGAAAGGTGAAAGAAAAGGGGGTTGATCCCAAGGTGTGTGAGAGAGTAAGAGGGAAACAACATTTGAAAAAATAAAAGGTTCCCGTAAGAAATTATTCTCTATTTTTATGAAATAATTGCATCCATAACTGTCCTTTTTATAAGTTGTTATGGCAAGCTGGAAGCTAGAGGATGTTTTTCAAAGGTCAGTTCCTGGGAAAAAATAATTGCAGAAATCAGTGTTTCAAAGGTAAGTATCCCTCCAAATAGCATGTGTCTGATTACCAGGGGAAATTCTAATGGGTAGAGGCTGGCTGCTGCCCCTGAGAAGTGGGAGAGGGAGCAGAGGGCTCTTTGCTTCCTGGAGGTCAGCTCCTACAGAGTGGAACAGGTTGCTGTTGCTATGCTCATCTCTGTGCAAAGTGCTAGAAAAAATGAGTAGCCTATGATCTAAGGGAGGGTAAGAAGACTCTCTGTCCTCTGAGTGGGGCTGGCCCACAGATGGGCCTCTCCTACAGCTGCTCACTCCTGTGCCTCTAGCTCTAGAAGGAGATTACTGAGGCCCAGGTTCAAACCTTGATCATCATTTTGGTGGCCTTAATTCCACATGTGCCACCAGCACCTCTGATATAAAAACAGAGAGACGTGCAGGGGTTTCTTCAGCTTCCCTTCAGTGTGGCTAGTAGCCTAAGGGGTGGCCATGATGACCTTTTGTAAAACCAGAGCATTTGCTGTCCTTTTTCTGCCTGAAGCCAATCCTGAGAGAATTCTCTTTGTGCAGTGCAGCCCTGCACTGCAGCAGCTCTGATAAAACTTCAGTCTAACCCTTTGCCACCTGCTAAAGCAGAATGTTTTCAGTCCAATTAATCCCCTGTGGAAGAAAGATGAGATCCTTGAATCAAGAAAGCATGAGCTGTGCTCTCAACTCAGTGTCAGTCCTGAAGTGCAAAGGGCCTTCTGAGGAGGTGTCTCACTCTGTTGTCAGACAGGTCAGACACAGTAACAATTGAAGCTTATTATTCTTAGTTATAGATTTGGTTTATTTTCCCTCTCTTTTGCCCTCCAATGCTGTAGAGCAGGCTCGCAAGCAGGGAGGGTAAGCAGTGGGATTTGGGGTTATCAACAGTGCACTCCCAAGCAAACAGTGCAAGAAGAGCTCTGGCCAAACCACCCAGGCACAGGGCCTAGGGAGGCCAGAGCTGGCAGCTCAGATCCTTTCCCCACTGGAGCAGTGTCCAGTCTCAACCCTGGCCATACCCTCAGCACAGCAATTAGTAAAGTCTGGTATGTGCTCCATGAGGAGAACTGTGTGTTGTGTGGATGTGATCCTGGCTTAGACTAGGAGGTACTTGCTCCTTTTGGGTATGATTGGTCTCTAATTGTTACCTACCCCGGCAACACAAAACCAGTATACCAGGAAATTAAGGCATTGTACCATTTCTCCTGCAACAGCCCCTGTTCAACCTTTCAGAGACAAGGAGGAGGAGGGAGGCTTGATGTTGACAGTCATTTTCATGTCTGTTGTATTTAAACTAAGATAAAGCAAGTAAACAAGTGTGGGCAATGAGAAGGTTATGGCTGCAAGCTATTGCCTACCAAAAATCCCATTACTGTTGGGATTAGCCAGCACTGCTAAATGTTATCACAGGGGACATTTAAGAAAAGCTGACTTTCATGACCCCTTGTTTGGGTTGGCTGGTTTCCCTAGGTTCTCCTACATAGCTAAAAAGTTTATACACTCACTTGGGTTTTTACTGCTCTGCTTTGTGACCACTGTACACGGCAGATAGATATCCTTCACTGCAAGTCACATACAGACACCTAGAAAGTTCCTACCAGGTGTATGAATCTGGTTTATAATGTCTTAATACAGAAATAAGCCAAAGCTGGTGTTGAGCAGGATATCAGATGCCCCTCCTAAGCCAGAAGCATTCTTATCTGTGAGGTGATAAAAGAAATCTTCGTTTAACTCAGGAAAACCACCCCTCCATTCACCTGGCATGATCCCCTCCGTGGTGGAATATCTGCTTGCCTACATACTGACAGGACATTAAAGTTTTGTGTTCTGTCATTAAGCCATCACCCTAAGAAAGAGCTGTTGCAACATCACAGCAGATGCTTGCAAAGTGCACAGGACTCTGGACATGTTGCCCTGTTTAAGCTCTTCCCCACATGCTGTCCTGGAGCAGCGATTGTGCTGGGCACTGTTTAGGAGCACGGGGCAAAGGGGAAGATGGGAAAAGAAGGAAAATTTCCTTTGCTCACTCCCCAGCTCCTGCTCTTGCAAAATCAACTGGCACAAAGTTTGGCCCACATGACTTGTGGAAACAAAGTCCTACAGACATGGATCAAATGCTCTGACTCCCATTGATCTCAGGCCAGAGAATCTCTATAAAGGTCTTATTGTTCAGGGAGACAAACCGCTCTTGGGGGGAGTGCTGTTAATACTGTTCATGGAGGCAGACACTATTGCATCAGAGGTTAGCAGATGTTTTTCTGCATTTTGTCTAATTGCAAGTTATATCTGAGGTTTCTTTAACTTCCATTTTCCCTTTAACACTCTTAAATGCAAATCTGAAAAGACTTGGTTGTCTTGTTTGCTGTGAAAGACATCCAGACTGGAAGTCTCATGTAGTCGTTTCCCATCCTCAGATGCACTTCTGACTTCACCCAGTTATCAGCAGAAAAGAGTAAATGGGGATGTAGTGATCAGGTTTCTAAGGCACAAAAGTTAAAGCTAAGTTTGAGATTGTGACAGCAAGCAACCATGAGCACAGGAACTCAATTAGCCTGAAAGACAACTATCTCATTATTTTTCCTAAAATGATATAAATACATAAGAATATAAAAATTTAAAATAAACTCTCTATTGACTGTCTAGATGACTGAATTTCACTGCTCAATTTCTTTAAACACCCACTTTAGTATTTATTTATTCTAAGCGTGAAGCAGCTACGATAATTAGACTGTCAGATTTGGTAAGTTAATGAGGAGTCACTGGAGTGGAAGGTTTTGCATTTGTGAGATTGCTGAAGGAGAGAAGCTCTGTGCCTTCGCTCTATCTCTTTTTTCTTTTTCTTTTTTTCCCCTCTGCTGGGTGGGAAGGAGAGAGCTTGGCAGTGTGCAGATCCATTTGAATCCTTTTGATTAGCGGGTTGCATTCCTACCACTGTTCTACCAAATAGTATTTTGCTGGTTGCTCCAAGAAAAAGAAAAAGAAAAAAGAAAAGAAACTGCAGATGAGATTTCTAGAGAAGGGTGTCTAGATTAAAGAAAGAATTTTCCAAAAACAATCAGAAGGAATGCAGCTGTGAGAAATAGGATTCTGAATTAGTTTATATTGTGGCTAATGTCACAAGAGACCATTAAGAAAGTAGCACAATGAAGGAAAAGGACCATTTTGCAGCTTTCTCTTTAACCTGATTTTTCCACAGGACAATCAGTGTTCACAGTTCCAGGAATGAGACTGCAACCTGAAATCTGTGACCTGTTTGCTTCTTACCGAAAAGACTGTCTCTCAAGAGGTTCGAGCAAGTTTTGGTAGAAATCATGGATGATTGACTAATTCTTGGGTAAGCATGTAGCTGCCATTGTCAAAGCTGCTGCCATCACCCTTAGCACATGAATTCCTTCGTGCATTGAAGGTGGGAAAACAGATCTGATACTCAGGGCTGGATGATCACATTCCAGGGTGAATGGGAAATGCTCATATTCAGAGAGGAGAGGTCAGCAAGCCAGTGGCCCCCAATGAACAATGTTCAGTGGTATCATGGGAGGTTTGGATTTGTTTTGTCATATTGCCGAGTCTCAGACCAGTGCCCTTTTCCCTGATGCCTTCCCAGTCAAAATATTGCTTCATTTCTCCGTTGCTTAAACTGACCAAATTGCTTTGTTCTCCTTTGTCCTTGCCTACTGAGTTCACATTTCATAGCTTACTTGTTTTGATTTCACACACATTGGAACCTGAGCAGAGCTAGGCAAAATCTCCTTAGCTTGTAATATCCTTGGTTTTAAATAATCACTATTTTAATATGTCACATCTCAAAATGATGCTTCAGCATCAGTATTTTTCATCTCCTTTTTGTTACAGAAGACCAAAAGCTCACCTAAAATCACTGTTATTGAAAGAAATTGCCAGAAAAATCCTTTTCTTATATCCTGTCTCTTTGTTTACTTTGTGCATTTGTTAGCAGCATGTGTCCTGTCAGTGTCAGTGCTGGGTCTGTGCTTGCAGGGCAGACCAGGAAACTGATCTTGAGGCCAAATTAGTTTGACTGTCTTATTGTCTGCCAAGCTAAGAGGCAACCTTAGGATAGCAGGACACACCTCAGCTACCCATCTGTGCTTTCAAATGCACGTAGATGGCATGTACCTGCTGTAGGATCAGGGCCTAGCACTCAGTGCCTGGTCTCACAGCCTTTCTCTACCCCTTCTGCCCTCATCATGCAGACAACAGCAGGCAGAGAGGCCAGCCTCGAAACCTTTTAAGAAAGAGCTGACATTGCCAGCACTGTGACCAGATTGGGTTTTGGAAGCAGCCTGAATGCCTTCCCTGCTCACCTGCTCAGCTGAGTGCAGGAAGGATGGCTGTTCCCTCTCTGTGATTAAAGAGGAACTAATCCTGCCAGAAAAGCTGGCTGTCAGTTCCACTAAGGCTTCTGGGACAACTCACTTGAGGAGGGCACTCATGCATCAGTGTTCAGTGAACTTGGATTTGGCCCATTTTAACTGATTTAGAGAGCATTTCACAAATACATAATTTAAAATAGTGAAAACTTGGAACTAGTAGTGGAAACTCTTTAAAGTTTTTTGTTTTTTTTAATTAACCTGGCCTCAAAATGATTGTGTCCCCTTTTTTTTTTAGCTGCTTACAAAGCATACTAAACAAGCTTAAATGTCAACTCTAGTTTTCTTCTGCAGTTCATTACAGGAAAACATTCTATATGTGATTGTGTTCATATTATTAATTCTCTTTTTAAAAAAGGCATCTGGATTCAGACATGCAAGCAGGGTTATAAATGAAACAGTAATTTTTTTGTCATTTTAATAGGCTACCAATGGAAAGCAGGGGGTTCTGTATGCTTTTTCAAATCTAATGAGAGGTAGATAGGCATCTAAAGCACAACAGCCTCACGCTGGCACATGAGAGAATGGAATTTCCTGGGAACATAATGAAACTGGCCAGCCTTCCTTCATTTGCCAACCTGAGTTAAGCTACAAAAATAGACAAAACCAAAAAACTAAACATACCAGTCTCCATCTTGAATCCATGGGCCCTGAGCAACACAGCAAGGGACAAAATATCATCACAGACTCCTCCTTGTTCTCCTTCTGGTTTCAGGAAAAGACGAGATACTGTCAGTCATCTATCCCAGGGTGATACATACTCCATGCCAACACTCCACCCATCTTCTACCCTATTCCACCCACCACTTTCACTCTACCTGCTGAGGAGAAACATATGGATCATTGGAATCTGCTACTGTTCTCATTCTGCTTCTCAAAATAAATATTCAGATAACTAATGCTGTGCCTCTTACATATATGTGATACTGTACCAGCTAAGTGTAGTTGAATCTACAGGAAAAGAAGAGCCTGTTTTAAACCAACTGTTAACAGCAGAGTGGACTGAAGGCACTAGCCCTGCAGAATATTTGTATTTGGGATTTATTTTTCTTTTTGATTCAGGACTTAGGCCATGGATTTTTACCCTAACAGAATTCCTTTGCAATAGGGGCAGATTGTATCCTCCCTTACACCAAGGGCCTTTGATATAACTCCTGATACTGACAAAATGAAGAAAAATCTTTGAAATTATAAAACAAGGACACAGTTTGAGGGGTGGGGTGCGTGTTTTTAAAAATCACCTTTCAGTAGAAGAGAATGAAATTGTGCAGGTGTCTTGTCTTTTGTTTTTCAGAAAGCAATGTCAGAAAGATTGACTTGGCAACAAAGATGTAACAGCACCAGTCTGGACACTGGACTTGCAGAATATACTCAGCCATGTGTCACTTAATAGAGAGATCCCTGGACCAGAAGATCGATGTACAAACAGGACAGATGGGGACTGACAATTGAAAGAATGTAGAGGCTCATCCAAGGCTTACGGAGACCTGTCATTCCTGGGGTATGCCTACAATCTCCTTCAACAAAAGAGCTCCTGAGGGAAGGAGGGGATTAGTCAAAAGTTGAATTGAAGTCTCCAGGGAAGATGGTTTCTTGGATAGAGTTGTCAACAAAAGGAATTGTTTAAGACTATTTGTTATAATTTCCTAGAGGGAGCTTCTGCCATTACTAACAGGATTACCAGCATACTGGTTCCACACCAGCAGAGCATTAGACATGTGCATTGCAGACCGGTTGCTTAGAGCTGAATTCAGGGGTCTTCTTACGCAGCATCCCAAATGTGTGCAGGTGTTGATGAGCAGAGGGGAGATGGCAGAGAATTAAGATGCAGCCAAATGCAGTCCATTTTTGGTCCAGCTGTTGCAGAGAGTCCTGGCTCATTAATGAGTTTCCACAGTGTTTTAATCTCCTTGATCTCAAGGCTGCTGACAGACTATGAGAAGGAAAGCTAATCTGAGGTGAGTGCTGATGGGGATACGTGGGGAAATCAGCAGCCTCTTTCCCAACTGCAGTTACTATGAAATTTCTCATAGAATTCTTCTTGGAAGAATTGGGAAAGCAAGTAATTTACTGTGTTCAAGTACTAGTCTGCTTGGTTTCAGTTATCTTGGATACTTTTTCTTAGCTCTGGGCCATAGAAACCAGTAGCCTTGGTGTAACCTCACAGCACATCTGGGAAGAAAAGGAAGACAAAGATAAGTCATTGAGCTGCAGACATACATTGCTTCTTGAATATTTTTATTCATTTGAGTAGTGTCACTGGCATGACTGGGAGAATTTCTCTGAGCAAGAATTATGAAGAGCATTGAGGCACTGGAACAAAACCAGTCAAGGAGCTATGGGTGGCAGCCATAGAAACAGCTGAAAGGTGAGCTTTTAGTATAAGAGAGCTTCATGTCCAGCTCCACTCCAGTCCATCGTTTACCAAACACACACTGCAGATCTGGGCAGGAAGCAGCACAACTGTTTATGTTCCCCTTTGCCCTTGGTACAGACATAATTGCAGGAATGTATAGATTAGCTACATTAAAAGGCACATAGACTATCTGCACGCACTGCTCAGTTAAGAGTACAAGATATTATTACGTTATGTTCCTTGATAAAAAGGCAAGCTATGTCGCAAAAATCTTTCTACCTCTAGATTGCATGGACCCAGATCTCCCAAACATCAGCCACTCTCAATGACCTGACTGCCCTTTGCAATACTGAACAGAGCAGCTATAAATGATGGCCAAGTTGGGATAGGGGTGTTCTGCATTCCTTTTGCATTCTTGGAGATCTGGACTAAGAGCAGTGAAGAAGCAGGATCTCTAGTGCCTGCAGTAGGATGGTTATGACTGAATGTCTGCTCCTAACTGAGAGCAACTACATGCTCAAGATATGTTAAATGAAAGGATTTGTTATGCATGGGCAGTGAGGGATCTAATGATCAGAACTGAGTCACTTTTCCTCATGGTCTATCCAGAGCATCATTGTAAATTTCTTCTGCCCTGGAGCAGTGGGACAGAATGTCTTTGCTGTTTTAGGTAGCTGCTACCCCATAATGGCCACACCATTGCTAAATTTAGCCATATGCTAAATTGCTGAAGAGTCACATGATACCTTTTAATTCTGTATCTAGAGTGGCAGAAAGCCAGGAAGACCCTGGATATGCTGCAACCCAGCAGTCTTCTGTTCATTAACATTGTAGGCCCAATGCCTAAAACATGGCAGATCAGAGAGAAACTGACTCCAAACCACTCCTCTCCTCCACTAATGGGAATACTATTTACATCAGGAGTACTGATCTCAGTAGATTTTCCATCCCCTGGCCTGCACAGTCTCAGGGGCAACAGCTTTTGGGGAAAATGGATGTAGTGTTGTAATGAGTCAGAAAGAGTAGGTAACAAGAAACACATCTGAATTTATGTACCAAGTTAGTGCCACCCAAAAAGGCAGTTCTGCTTCCCGCATTTCCCTCCCTGCTTTCAAGCTTTACAATCTTTCTCTTTTTCCTCTCTGGCACCTTTCTAAGCCCCTGAAGAACTGATTTAATTCACTAAAAAGGTGGAAAACTATGAACTCTTTCGCTGAGTTAGTTTTTCATTGTTTTAGTGAGCTGAATCAGATTTGAAGGGAGAAGAGTACCAGACTTCATTCATGGATGAGTGTGGAGTAGGAAAGGAGGAGGCGGAAAAATCCATAAATTTCATATTCTCTTATCTCCAACCAATCTAGTTCCTGTGAAGTGATCATCCCCTGTCACATTTGAATGTCTGATGTTGTTTCTGAGATAATAACTGAATGGGCTCTGGCGAGTAAGTGGTCATACTACTGTCATTTATGTGGGCCCAACTCAAATCCACGTGTTTGCTGTTGAACACCTCACAAAAAATCCCAGACCTTGGCAGAGAGGTGTAAGACTGACATTTCCCTTTTTTCCCCAGAAAATACTTTCTTTTGGGAGGGTTAGGATGCTTTGGTAAAGCAGGAGAGAGTTTATAAAGTGCATGTAAATGGAGATCATTGTGCTTAAGGGTCATCAAACTGTTTCTTCTCACCACCTAATAAAAAGCCAAGAAAAAATCTGAGGTTTTTGAGAAATCCTTTAACATCCTCCTTTATGTAAAGAGAATTTAACATCAGACTTAAATATTTGCTTTAAAAACATCTTGAAGTAAATGAAATAACTTCTTTTCCAGGCCAGGATTCTGTTTTGTTTCAGTCTGGAGCAAGTTTGTTGGCCAAATTATATATCCTTAAAAAAGATCCAAGGGCTTTAAAACTTGCAAACCCCTGTCTGTAATGGTGTAAGTGGGCAATGCTCTTTAAAGAGTATGTGGGGGAGGGCAATGCCAGGAAAATCCCCCTCACAAGCCAGAACTGCATTTGGGGAGCCCAGATGAAAGCTCTGATGTGGGTCATGTGACAGGTGTCACTTCAGTAATGATATTGGGGCAGAGATAAAAGTCCTCGCCGGCTGGTCATGTGACATCGCTTCATTACTGGCACAGCAGGTGGTCGGAGAGACTCAATGCCTTTATTTTTTATTATTTTTTAATTTTTTTTATTCTGTGATAATGAGAAAATGTTTAAACTTCCATCCCTGTGTTTAAACACTTCTTCATGCTGACAGCAGCAGGAGATCCCTTGATCAGCTGTCAGATGGGAAAGTGCAATTTTTCTGGAAAGTAAACAGCGTGTTTGCCAGTTGGAAATCATTTTCTGTTTGTTGGGACTGGTAGTCGTGGTGTGATGGAGCCATGTCACAGCATCTGACAACTTGGGAGTGGGGAATAGAAAACAGGCTGAGAAATGGGGTTTAGACTCTGCCTCTGATAACAGGAGCTTGAGATTTTTGACACTTCGTTATTGTTACTGTGTGGAAAAAAACACAACTTACAGGTTGCTATGAAACTTTTAAAGCAGCAGCTCAGTGTCAACGTGTGGATGTGTGGGACCTTCTAAAAGAAGCTTCTGCATTTTAAGAGAAACTTTCCTAGGAGAAAAGCAAAAAGGACACAAAGGAACTGAGTAGGTGTGGAGATGTGTGGGGGTGAAGGTGGCCAGATTCCATGCCTGGCTTGCAAGAAGAAACAAGAAAAAGTCTTCTTTTTAGAAAACTTTACATGGTTCTGATGTCATGTAGCTTGGGTAACCCATTGGGAGTTTCAGGTAAGAAAAGGAAGGAAAATGTGGTCACAGGGTTGTACAAGAGAGCTGAACCCCACCCTGGGCCTGGCTGAAATCAGAGGTGTTATGGTCTCCTTCGGAAGTACCCTGGAACCCAATTAAGTTAACTTTAAATGCTAACCACATTTTTTTAAAATTTTCCTGTTAGGCAAATACCTCCTCAAAGTCAATTCCTGTTGAGAAAAAGGAGATACAGATATTAGACACTTAATTTTAATTAAAATTAGGGTTTGAATGTGCATATGCAGAGACATACACAATATTTTTCCTAGGCAGACACAGACAACATCTTATATGCAGAATCAACAAATCAACCTGATTTCAACACCGGGGAAGTTAATTACTCGGAGCACAGCTCAAATCACGTAAAAAATATTCACGGCAATTATGTTACATGAAGTCCTTGGTAGCCTCCCAACAAATGCTTTCTTCTGCTGGCTGCACTGCAGCATTCTGCCTCTTCCTAAAGATGCCCATTAAAAGCTTCCTGCTTGTTACACTTCATGAAGTCCTGGCTCATTAAATGTGCAGTTTCGCGGCCGGTAGCTCACCCGCACCCCAAAAGCCCTGGGGCCGCTGTGCTGGTTTCAGCGCCCGGCTGCGGCTCTGCTGAGGCCGCTGGGGCTGGGGGCGGCTGCCCGGCTGCAATCAGGGGCTGGGCCCGACGAGCAGCAAAAAACGATCCCAAGCAAAAAGATCAGATCAGATCAGAATCTGGCCCGTTGTTAGCAGTCATTAAAAAACATTGCGCTTTTAATAGGAGCTTATTCAATTAGCAGACTAACAGGCTCCATCAGATAAGCTGGGGATTTCCCTGGGAATCTGAGTCACATACACTGAAGCTGCTCTGCACTGTATGGTTAACCCTCTCCGTTCAGCACGAAGAGGCCAAATCCCAGGAAAGGTCTTATTTTTGGATTTTTAAGGAAGAAGAAGAAGCTTTCCACTGCGCCTCAAAGCTGCCGGAGGTGCCAGTGCTGAATGAGTCACACACGCTGGAAGGACCCAGGAGGATCATGGCACCAAACTCACTGCTGCAGACAGGAGACTCGCCTGATCTCCGATAAACACGCTGACATTTGGCAGCCTGACAGCTTCACAGTCCCATAAGAGGCTTCCTAATTAGAGCCTGGGTGAGAAATAATCCACAACTTGAAGTTTGTCTCTAGCTTCCTTGCTGTACTTTTTTTCTCCTCCCTTTTTGTGCCTTTTTTCCCTTTTCAGTGTTTTCTCTCACATGTTCTCAATACATCCCCTCCCCGCAGGCGGAAGCTGTTTGAAACACCAAGCAGGATAAAGGGTCACTTTTGCTTGTCCTCTAAGCTCAGAACAGCTCCCAGCAAAAGCACCCCTCCTACATTTCAGCATTGCCCTTGAAGGAGATGGGGAGATAAGGCAGGGGAAAGGACAGTATATGGTGAAGTTTATAATGAGGCAAAGTAAAACCGGTCTGGAAGAAAACCAAGCCAGTCCCATTCATTGCTAGTCAAACAAGAGGCAAAACTAGTGCTCCAAGCAGCCAGAAAATAGGGACTCTGGGGCTCTGGGTCTGGATCCAACCCCAAACTTTGTTTTCTTCTTCAGCAAATGCCCCAAACAGCAAGTCACAGCATCCTGAGCCTTTCAGCTGGAGCCAGGATCTGAATTTAGCATTGCCTTCAAAATGTACAGTAACCGTGATGCTGCTGTATCATGGTAAGACATTCAAGCAGCTGGTCATACAATTAAATATATATTTTTAGAGATATGTACTGTTACACAGCCTGACCTTTTAAAGCTAAATCATATTCTGCTCATTTACCCCATCACACGTATGTTCTCCTAATAGTTCCAGAAAAGTTCTTCAAATGCAATAACCTATGAAATTGAGATTATATCAATATTGGCTAAGACAAATATGACTCTTATACTGTATTTATTTCCTAGAGGATTATTTGCTGATAGTGGGATTGACTGTTGTCTATTTAATATTCCAAAGTCTTTTCCAGGGCAGAGAGACAAGACTCTTAAAATATAAGTCATTGTATACACTGCAAAAGCTTCAATACAGATACAAACATCAGAGTTCACTTTTTATTAGAGGGCTGTTCTCTCACACTGTCCTCCTCAGCGAATACCACATTCTCTGGATAGCCAGCAGAAACAGGCAGAAACTTTGCATCATGGCAAAATTCAAATTTCAGCATAGCAGAAACCACAGAAAACATTAGATGTTGTGCTGGACCTAGGATATCTGGCTCCATCCCTGCCCTGATATTTTTTGCATGACAAGTGAGTATAGACATGAAGAAGTAAGAGAGTATAGACAAGGGGAAAGGTCTCCGGGAAGACTGACTGGGGAGGAGATGAGGCAGAGCTGTCCCTGAGCAACTTGTTCCTTGGGTACCTGTATTTTCCTGTGGCTGCAAAGCAGGCACAGAAGTCAAAAGAGCAGCATTTTACACACACATGCTTGTTTGATGTGAACCGTTTTAAAATTCAGGAGAATCGGATGCTAAGAACAGGTGTAGTAACACAGGAGAAAAGAAAAACTGATTCTTTCCAATTAAACTTCAGTTTTTCAGGGTTTAGAATTTCAGTAATTTAAATCTATTTTAGACTAAGTCTTAGAAATAGAAGTTGGCAGCCTAGAGGAATTAATTTTTTTATTATTTTAAGAGATTAACTCAAGTTGATAGATTTAGAGCATTTTTTAAGTTTGTTGGTTTCAGATGTTTAAAAAGAAATTTAAAATAAACAAACAAATTCCAGTAGAAAATTTGGCAAGGGCTGAATCCTTTGGGCAAAATTTTCCCAAGAGAAACACAGATCTCTGATAAGCAACAGAGGAGATGCTGTATTTCACAGCTGCAATGCAGATCTGAGGCCTCTCCAGAGACTCCCACACGCTAAACAGGGATTTCTTTAGTTTAAAGCCAGATCCACTTTGGTCCCAAAGAAACTCCAGAGGGGCATTATCTAGGAAAACGGGGCATGTTTAATCCACTTTATCATTAATGCAAAGAATAGTCTCAATATTTGTGAAAATCAAAACCACGTGTTATGAAAGGTCCTTCATATGGGTTCAGTGGATGAAGCTCTACTTGCCAGCCTTGGCTGGGCAGCTGGGCCATAGTTTGTCTGTTTGCAATGTCTCTGTGATGGGTGCCTGTACTGAAGCAAGCATGGGCCACACTGCTGGCCTGACTGGGCAGTTCCCTGAAGGATGTGCTGGAAAATTTGCTTTGGTGACTAAGGCTGGAAGTGTCACAGGTGCCAGAGAAAAATAATGGCTCTTAGCAATGCAGTCTCACTTTGGCTTCACCCTTCTCATCAGTAATGGTTGTTGCATTTTCTTTGCAGAATTTTCTCTGCTGATAAAATCTGGGCCATTTCACATTTTTACTGGATTTAAAACAAAAAGGCTGAAAAAATTTATGTCTCTGAGCAGGGCTCGTGCGCTTATCAACATGTGACAGTACAGCCAAGGTCAACTATCCCCATTATGACGTCTAGGAACAATTCTTGTGAGCTAAATGTGATGCTGTTGCACACCATGCTGATGCTGGTGAACTCAGGGCCGAGCTGCAGGACCTGCATCCTGCAGTTGGTGAAAAGCCCCAAGATGTACCACACCATGCTTCAATGGTTAAATGCTGAAGGCTTCTCACCTAATTAAATGTCTATTTTATACAAAACCCTTTCAGAAGCCATTCAGCATGACACAGACCTGGAAGATTTAATGACGTGGAAAGAAGACGGTATGCAAGAGACCTGGGAGCAGGGATGCTGACCATCCATTGCAGATCCTGTGCAAAAAGAGATGAAAGACAATTGGAGATAGCTGTGAGCCCCAAGCCTGGGATCACGTTTGAGGCTCCTGCAAGCGGAATGATGAGGCTGTCGGTGGGGGCTGAATGAGGAGGCAGCCCGAGAATGTCTTTGAAGGTGGCAGAGATAAACCCAGGCAAGCAGCTGCTCTGCTGGCAGAGAAGAAACCTTTATCATTTGGACATGACCAATGAAAGCAGACAGGTTGCTAGTCATCACCGTGTTTTCACGGAGCTGCCTGTATGTGCCCAGGCTGCATCACAGCCTCTGCCATGGCAGGCTTGCTTGACTTAGTACACATGACGAAAAATGGCAGGCCTGGAGCGAAGCAGTCTGTGAGCACTGAGGGTTGGACACTTCACATCAGACAGCACTGAGGCAACTGTGGAGGAGATGTCCCTGAAGGGACTGCCCTGGGGCCATGGCCTGGGGGGAAACAGCCCCTGAATCTGACCCCATCTTTTTCTGCTCTTTCATAGTGGGCACTGCTGTGCCAAGCTCCCTTCGGTTGGCATAACTGAGGGAAGGAGAACATAGCCTCATTTTACAGATTTCCACCCACCTACCCTGTGGGTCCAGATAAAGTTTTGGAGGGAAACGGAGCAGAGAAACCTCCCCAGTTGCAAGTGTCTCTGGGCAATGCTCATTTTTGCAAGGGGTGCAGTGTTTCTGCAAAGCTGCACATCCTTCAAAAGGAAAAGCCATGTCATCCCCTTCAGCTGAATATTCTGCTTCCTTCAGACAGATCATCCAGCTGACACTGAAATGCAGCATTTTGAACCCACCCAGCATGATCACCACATTTACCAAGCCTCCAAAGAGCTTTCAAGGGTCTGAAGATATCTTCCATTGCTAGTATGATTACCGCTCTAATGAGATTAGGAGCAAACAGTTTCTTCTAAACAATGGTGCTATCTCATTCTAACCCATTTAGATTATAATCTGCTCTTCCAGATATTAATATTTTCATATTAATGTAGATCCTTTTATCCCTGTAGCTTAGCACTGGGTTCTGATTTATTAAATAGCTGGCTCCCTCTGGACTAGAGGAGGAGAATGCTGCGTTGTGATGAGCTTAAGAACTCACTGCTCCCTATTAGTAAATCACAGACTAGTGCTTCAAATTTGCAGAGAGAATTGGGTTGACTTTCCCTCAGTCCTCAAAGCATCTTAGTCCTGTTGTGCAAAACTACCTAGTAACAATCTCTCTTAAATGAGCCAAGTGCTCTAATATGGGTTCAGACTGAACTTTTAACAGTAATTTGGGCAGTGAGGGCAAGAGCAGAGTTAACAGATTTCACTGGCTTTTCCCATCAAATGGTGCCAGGGTGCTTTTCTGGAGGCACCAGCAATATAACATCCAGCAGAATTAGTGTATTTATTTTTTTAGAAGAGCTCATGTTTTTTTAATATCTCCAGGTTTGAAGCAAAGGTTGAAAACAAGGGCAGCCCATTTGCATTGTGAATAAAGTTATCTGCCTCCTCCACCCCTACCCCTGCATCCCCGACTGGAATATGCAGAAATAAATGCCTTCTAATGATCCCTGGGGGGCTGAAGCTTTGATATGGATCTTGCCCGGGGTATAGTGGTTGGGAGAAGTTCTGCCAGACTGAAACCCACATGGTGTGGGGGGAGTAGGCAGTCTTCCTTGGAGTTCGAGAGAAGGGAAATTGGATTATTTGCTAGCAGTTGGTGTTTTTCTGTCTGCAAGAACTTACAGATGAGAGGCCCCAGCTGGGAAGTTAAATTCAGCCCTCTGCAGACAGCAATGTGTGTTTTCCTCATCTAAATAGAAGAGATGATCCAGTCCAAGTTCTGGAAACATTTTTTTCTTGCTTTGGCTGTGTGCAGGGCAGGTGGGTAGAGAAGCAAAATTGCAGGATTTGAATTTCAGTTTGGTGGCTGCTGAAAATGTTGAGTATGTGTGGCCATGTGTTTGTAAACACAGATTACTCTTTGGATGTGACAGCTGGCTTTCAAGGAGCTCCCACAGTAGGCAGAATCACAGGAGTACACACTTCAATTCCCGCAGACAAATCTATTGTAGGACACTATTTTGCAGTTTACAGCACAATGAATAAGCTCAAAAAAACCCTAAATGCAGCTGAAGCCCCTTAATAGAGAAAACCTGTTTAAATGTGCTGCTTTCTGGGAACAAATTGTTGCATAAAAAAAACACCCTGGCAATGGGAAAGTTTTCTGCGTTGCCAAGAGGTTCCATAAAAAGACTATTTTATAGCATTAACCCATTCCCTATAGAAGCCAGAGCATACCGCAGAGGATCACATGCTGCCTGGGAAGCAGAAGGGCAGAGAGATGAAATACAGCAGCCAGAAAGGGCTCACAGCATCCAGGGTGCCTGTGCTCCCTCCCTGGGCAGCGGCTGGGATGGTGTGGTGCCATGGGGATTCCACCTACCAAGCCAGACCAAGCAGCTCTTCCCCTGGAGTGTAGACACAACACCTTCCTAATAGAGGGTGATACCAGGAATGTTGAGCAAGCTCTCAGGCACAGAGGATGTGCCAAGGAAGGAGCAAAGGGGAATATCAGCATTTTTTCCTCTCCTAGAGAAGGACAGAGAACAAACCATTCTGCAAGAGAGTTGTAGACAGAAAAGAACCAAGACATAAAATGCTGCTGTTGTTTTTCCATGTCAGGATGCCACACTGGTAAGTTTCATAAGGTTCCAGCATCCTTATGCATCAACTGCAGAGTCCCAATAGCAGCATTTTGAGATTATTTGCACTGATAACTAGAGAATTTCTGCAGGGTTTTTGAGAGAGGCATTTATCCCCCTTGTTTCTTCTGTGCAAACTGCAGGTCAGCCCTGGCACAAAGAAGAGCAGTCTGGGTAGGCTGTGGTTGCATTTTTGGAATCGGGGCTACTTACATCAGTTTAAGCAATCCTGGTCCCCCTTCCACTCCCTGTTGCTTCCTTGCCCATACTCTGCACCACCAGCTATGCCAGCATGCTGTCTGTGTAGCATGTGGTGAATGAGACCAGAGAACTGATCAAGATAAAAAACAACTCTAGGAAAAAAAATGTTTATTTTTGAGCTGTATTGGTTTCTGCCCTGGGTCACTGCACAGCAGGGAGACTCAGGGATGAGAGCAAGTGCTGAGGATGGGATCTGTAAGCTGTCAGTCAGTAAAGGTCTCCACCATCACCCCCTCTTTCTACCCCTTTGTGTGGTGGATTAGACTTCATTTTCTGTAGGGCCTTTACTTTCACCCCAAGTTTAGTTTTCTAACAGTAGCAGAGATGTGATTCAACCTACAACAAGAGCTTGAGAGCCTTCCTATCTCACATAATAACCTTGGAGTATCAGGCTATATTTCACTGTTTGGCTTGCTGCAAGGATCCCCAGGATCCTAAAAACTTAAAAGACTTTGGGGGGCATTTGGACTATATGGCCTTTAAAGTCCCTCCCAACCCAAACTATTCTATGGTTCTATCTCCCACAAATAGACTTGTCCATCTGTGTGCCACCATCCAGCACCACTGTGTGTAAATCCAGTCCCAGGAACAGTAGAGCTCTCTTATTAGCATGCTGTACAATCCATACATAGCTCTTTCATTTTCAGCTTGTTTTCTGGCCGTGGGGGTGCAGCAACTCTGCTCCCAGTTCTGGGATTACTGACTTTTGGGCAGTGAGCATGAGGGTCTGCCCCATTCTCCACTGCAGGCAGAAAAGCACCCAGCAAACTTCATGAGGCATCCTCTTGCCAGGCTGCACGAGGCTTGTCTGCCTGGTATTGCGAGTGGGCTACTTTTAGCACCAACTGCTTCAGTACCAAAAGGTGTCATGGAATTTTAATGGCCACAGATGGCCACAGCTTCTGTTTTATGTCTTATCTGAGTCCCCCACCCTCCAAGCACCACCACAGCAGCACCATGCTCCCCTTGGGACAGGCTGGGGAGAGAGTGGAGTCAGGTCAGTGAGAGCTGCCAGTTCAACACCTCTGATGCCAGCAGCTCAGCCTGGATTTTCCTTTCCTAGTACAGAACATGTTGACTGTATGCAAATATGATGGAGTTGGGCAACAGAAAACTGTAGGTGAATGTCAAATAAAATAGTTTTGATCCATCTCCTCAAAAACATTCCAAATCCATGTCCTCAGGGTCTTTGAGACACATATTAGCTGGAACACCTTCTTTTTGTACTGGATGATTAGATTCCCACATTTTTCCACAGGCAAAGGAAGTATGCCCAGCTATAGTTCATAGCAACTGTGCAAATTCATTTTAAGTCATGGACAGATGTTGGCAAGAAGAGATGAAGAAAAGCTCATGCTATTTTCTTATTTAAGTATATAGGAAAATGGATCCTCCTATCCAGCTGTGAGCTTTTCCAGAATACATCCCAGAATGCAGCTGATGGATGTGCCTCCCACAACCCCTAGGGTTTGATGCCCTTCCAGGCATGCTTCATGGGGAGTATTCCATTCAAAATAATTATCAACTTGAATAGAGTAAGTACCAATCTATGCAAAACCTATTTTGTCTACTGCCTGGGAAGAGGTTACAAAGCACATTTGGCTATTGTGTGCATGCTTGTAAATTTTAAAGCCCTGGATGAGATCTCTGAGTCTGGAGAGCATCAGAGGATCTTGAGAGCACTAAGGAAATGTGGAACCCAAATCTTTCTACTTCTTCCTCCCAAGGGAGTCCCAAACTGTTTTCAGTAGAAGTCACCACAGCTTCAATAACTCCTAATAAATCTTACACTAGCTTTAGATTTGGAGAACCCACACAGGAAAAACCTGCTCCCAAACTCTCATCTCCCATCTTGTTTACATTAATTTGTCCTTGCTGTCCTTCCCTGCCATCCATAATGCTCCACCTCCATTCCAGACATATCAGTGTAGTGCAGTTCTGACTCACACAGCATTGCCACCGCATTGCTCTCAGTCCCTCCACTTTTCATCACACCATGTAGCAGGGCCTTCAGGCTCCTCACTAACCCTGCTCTCTTTTGTTGTCCCATGAGATCTTCTGTTCCACTGCCAGTGGGATGCAGCTATCCACTTTGTTCCTCCAGTGCTAGTTGCTTATTTTCCTCATTGGCCTTGGACTTCTAGCCGTTGTCTTCTTGTTTCCAAATGCAACGCCTTCCCTCTGCACAGGCCTGCCTGGGAAGGTCTGCACAGCACCACCTCAGTTACACCCTTCCTGGATACCAGTATCCTTTGCAGTGACCGTAGCAATCTGCCTAATTTAGTCCCAGGCTTCCAAATTTCACTTTTCCTTAAGAGGTTTTCCTTAAAAGAACTGGGACATTAGCTTTAGAGGTTCATCTCAGTTTTAAAGTCCATGAAGGCAGATGAGACAACAACCTCTGTGTAGTTTAAGCCCACAACAGACTCCCTGAAGACACAGTAAGTTAGAAAAGTCCCCGCTGTGCTCTGAACATGCTGCCAGCTGAGGTGCAAGTACATATTCCCCACATGTGGTTGAGGTCTGCAGTCTGGGCCACAAAGTTTCAAGACTTAGGCTGTGGTTTGATTATAAAATAAATCTGACTCTGTGGTTCCCAGTATTTATCAAAAATGCTGCAGCCATATGATATGAAACATGGATCTAGTACTCCACCAAGTCAAACACACTTAGAAAATGTAGAAAAGTCAGTGTTTTCATGGCAAGGTGTTGGAGAAGATCAGTTCCTATGCTACCCTACTGTCCTGCCAAATCAGCTATAAACTGTCTACCACAAGTAGCCCAAAGCTGACGTAACAGCATAAAGTTGCATAAACTCTGTGTTGTGTGCTTAGACTAGTTTGACAGAAATGCACTTGTGTGTATAGGATTGACCCAGGTTAAATGGGGACTGCTGGGTGATCTGTCAGTGCCCAGATCCACAATGCTGGTAAAATTTTAGCCCTCAGAGCATTGTGGGGTTCTTTCTTGCAGGACAAGGCATAATTTCCAGCGTTTGCAGCTGCATACTTAATCCTGCTGCAAAAGCTGATGCAAAGAGCCTTGTGTGGGCTGTAGACAACTTTGAGACTCCAATAAGGATACTGGAGATGGCAGCTGTTAACACTGAGAAACCTATTTCTGAGATGAAAACTCTTTGCAGGCAAACTGGCTGCTCTAAAGCACATCACATATTGTGAGTGAAACTGTGCTGTCTGCAGCAGAAGAATATTGGTAACCAGTCACAGACACAGGCAAAGGTGAGAGTAAATAAGCCCCGTGCTAGGAGAAAAGCACAGTCATCAGGAGGGGATGTGTTGTAAGTATGGGCAGGTGAGTGGGATGGGGTGCCCAAAGCAAGGGGTGTTGGAGTGGGATGGGGTACCTGGAGGAAATGGGGCAGCCAGGGGGAATGGGCACTCAGCTAGGATGGGATACCCAGGAATATGGGGCTCCAGGGTAGGATTGAGCACTTAGGAGGTATGGGGCTGCCCAGAGGGAATGGGGTGTCCCTTCTCCATCCCCTGCAGCCTGGGAGAGAGCTGCAGAGCTGCAGCACTTTTGTCTGCAGAGAAAGGAAGGGGTTAATTGGATTCAGATACCCCCCTCTCTGTTGAACTCATTGATTCATTTTCTCTGTTCCTATTTCTTTCACTTTCTTCTTCTCTCTCTTGCAGACTGATTAAAAACTCTTTGAGTTTGAAGGTTTTTGTGTCAAAACAGCTCAGATGCCAGCTGGGTGCCAAGCAGTGAATATTCATGGTATTTAAATGTGACAGTGCGGTGGGGGCTAAAGGACGGGCTAGTTAGCTCTTTTTAGATGGAGATTAGCTGCCTCTTTGCTCCTAATCACCACTGTTGTTGAAATATTATGGCTTCTGTTACAACTATTAATGTCCTAAATGAAGAACAGGCTCCTCTGAATAACATCAAACATTAAATGGTCACTTCCAATTTTAGCCTGTTTCTCTCCTCTTTGCTAATGTGTGTTTTCATTTCTGTCTGGGGACCTGTCTTGGTACCATACGGTTCAGCTTGAAACCCTGCAGGAGAGGAGCTACCCTGGGCCGAGGGAACTCCTAAAAACCATAGGAGCATTCAACTCTCAGGAGAGGTCAGTAGCTGGCCAGAGGTTGTTATTTAGCTCATGAGGGTAGTGGCTGCTTGGAGCTGGGAATGGGTACCCAGCTGCAAGTCAGTCCTACATGGACAAGTGTTCAGAATCTGTTACTCCAGGTGAAGCCCCTGTTCCCTGCACAGGATGGAAGAAAGTAAATTATTTTCCTGCACTGAACAAGAGTTCAGGGAAATGTGAGCAGAGGCCCATCACTGGAGTGGTGTATAGGGAGGCACAGTGCTGCATTGCTCTTGGGGCTGATGTTTGCCAGGGTGAAAATGAAAACCACAGCCCTAGGTTCCACCAGGAGCATTGTAAATGGTGAGGTAAGCCAACCAGCTCCTATTTGAGCTTTACTCAGATAAAACTCCCACTAAAGTCAGAAGCTGGATAAAATCTGTGACAGGGTGCTGTGAGTTGGTCCTTTCATGGCAATATCTGGAGGGAAGCCTGATGGAAAATACTTTACAGCAAAACCTGCCCAGATGTCCAGTGCGTGTTTGGCCATTTGGAACCTCTCTGCATTCATCCCCAAGAACTGCCTGCCGTTATCCGAGAGCATGCCTGGCAGTGTGACGAAGAGGAGGGAAAACCCATGTGTGGTCCTTAGGCTCTGGCAAGAAATAGCAGAGCAGAACACCAGGCTATTGATTTCATGTTTGCTTTAAAAACAACCTAAGTGCATTCCTGGAGCAAGGCTGGTCTGGAAGCCTAAATAAAATAATATTCTTCAGCCTTGAAAACTGACACTAGACTTCAGTAGGTGCTTTAAAGTCCTGCCCCTAGACTGAGACCTGCACATTTCCTAAGCTCTTGTCTACACACAAAAATGGTGCTACTTTAACTAGATCAGTGTAGCTAAAGCAACACATCTCTCCTCTCTTCCATCCCTTTATCTTCCATGCATGAAAACTGTTAAAAAGCATCTTATTTGACAAAACCTTCCTTATTAGAGAGAAATAGCTCTTTATTAATACAAGACTTATTAGTGTCAGCACATCTAAATAGGACTAGCGATAGCATTACTGTTTGGGTAGCAAAAAATCACATCCATAAACAGCGTTCTTAGTCTTGTCTTGGAAGGGATGCACAGAGCAAACCTATGAAAAAAGGCAAGCAGAATAGGTCTAATGCATCTTCCTGATGACGAGACTTATGTCCTGCACTCCACAAAGTGCAAATGATCCCATCTGAGATAGTCAGGGACTTCTCTGACTCTCACAAGGTTGTACAGTATCTGGTTAAAATGTGTGCACAGTACTTATAATGTACAGGCAACACCACAGAACTCAAACCTTCCACAGCATAAGCAGATCAACAGAAACTGAATGTTAGCTGAGCTCACTAGAAAGCAAACAAGAAATCCCCTAACAACCAAACAGAAGCCACAATGCATTCACAGGCACAAATAATAGATTTGCACACTGGTCTGTCAGAAATGCTAATTTCCATAGAGGGTATCAGAAATATGTGGACCTAGCCTTTTGAAATTCTTTCCTCACAGGAAAATTGCATTGGCTACCACTGGGTTCCTGAAGAAGAGGAAAAAACCATATAGGATATACATATATTCCCTTCTAGCAGAACAGCAGGACTATAGATTTCAACAGATTGCATTTTATATTCGAGTTACTTGTGAGCAATGCAGTTGTACAGAAAAACCAGTACAATTTGTCACTGGTATCTTTGTAAAGGCAGACTGATAATAATGAGAAGAAGAATCATCACCATCATCAAATGTCTTAACTTCTGTCTTGATGCTCTTAGGATTTTCCTGTATCAACCCTATTCCCACTCTAGCTGAACAACTTCCCAAGTTCCTAAATGCTGTGCTTAAATCTTCACCAATTCTGATATCCTCTGTGATAATATCAAAGATTGAGGTGTCTTGTACACTGAAGTTAGGATGACCTGAATGGTATTAGATTTTTCCCTTCAACAGTGGTTGTTTCATTCTTTCTAAGTAAATCAGATGGTACTTAGTACATACTCCTGGAGGAAGAAAAAACTAAAGACAGATGGATGTGTCTCCCAGCAGGCAGCAGTTTGAAAACATGGCACCAAATACATCAGCAGTCCCAGTCTGTCATATTGGAGTACCTCTTGCCTTCCTCAGATAAGTTTCTTCAAAATGTTCAGCCCTGAAAAATTCTGAGCTCCAAAGTGTAGGAAATGGGAATTTCCACAATGCAAACATAACTGAGGCTGCGAAGCAGCATAGTAGTACAGTCAGAAATGCAAAAATCCCCCTAATGCACTAATGCTGGTGAAAATAAATGTGCAGGCACTGTTTGTCAGTAAAAATGAAGGTACTGGGAACCTGCCAAAGTTCTTCTGGCTCCTCCTTGCTGCAGGGTAAGAAGCCCCATTCTAAGAGGTTGGGCAGCATCATAGAGCTGTGGGTGTACAAAGCTCCCTGTTCCCAAGAGGAGCAGGCATGCTGAGAGCTGGTTAGCTAAACTGTGACAGGACAGGAAGATGGGTGAGCAGTTCTCCAAGTCAAGAGCAGACTTGTCAAACATCCATCATGTTCCAGTATTCCCACTTGTTAGTCAGGAACCAGAAGCAATTGGCAGAGCGTGCACTGTCAAATTCCTAACACCTTTCCTTTCTGACACCAGTGATCATGGAGAAAAAACATCTAACTCTGATCAGCTGTCCCTAGCAGCCCCACAGGAAAAAAGGACACAGAACAGTAGGCACATCCTCTTTCCTCCATAACTCTTAATCAGGGGTTGCTTATGCTGTTAATGAGTATTGATTTCTCAGCTGCTGATTGTGAGCAAAATGTCACGAACGTGCATGTCCACATCTTTCTTTCACTACAGCCATGCAATCTCATCTCTCCCCACTTTCTAGTTCACGCAAACCACATAGTTACCTTCTTCACTTTATGTCTCATCTTCCCTCAGACCCCTCCATCTGTGCTTCTTCAAGTGCTGACCCCATGCCCTGTTCAGTGCCTTCCCCTTCCTGCTCCCTAGCTACCTTTGTGTCTTTTCAGCAATTCTGTCTTTATCATGCTGATCTCCCCTCCTCAGCATAGTGCTACAAAGCCTTCCCCAGCTCCTCCAGGGGCACCGCTCTTTAAAGCAATCCCTTCTCATCAGGAGTATCTCTCTATCACATGACTCTTGTGTGTTTGTTTCACCTGCCTGAATTCATAGGTGCAGACCAACATCTAGATTTGATTTATGAAAATATTAATAATGAGGATTTTTGTGCATGGCTGTACATTACAGCAGATCTTCACAATTATGGAGTTGTCTCAGGTCCCCACTGTCTCCTGGTGGTTCAGGTAGCCCAGCTAACAGAGCCTTTCTTGGCCTGTTCGGCTAGGAGGTAGATGTCTTTTCTTTCTCCTCTGAAACCACTCCTCTACCACATCAGACTGGGTATTTTCCCTGCACACTCCAAGTTCACCAGGCTGTTGGCTGAAGCAAAACCCAGTTAAGCTGAGAGAACTCATGCAGCAGTCCCTGAGCTCATGGTGGTCCTGCACTGAGCAAGCTGCAAATGGGCTCTGAGGAATACCTCAAGGGCACATGATACAGGAAAGTCTCTTATGTAAAAAGCTGGAGGTAATCAATCTCCACCTAAATGAAAGTAGGCTGAGAATAGGTGGTAAAAATACAAGCACCTCTCTTCTTTACCCATAGCTCAAAGCATCCAATTGCCTGCATTCCTGCTAATCCTGGCATTATGCCTTCTGCATGCGCATCTCCAATGTCCCTGCTTCCAAGAATATTGTTCCAAAGTGACCTACTGTTCATGCACTCATTTTTAGAAGTATTTACATGAGAAATCAGAGGATAGAGGCTACACAAATGAATGTTTCCAATCATTCACCCCCACCATGTTTTAATTTTCTTGCCTTAGTAACTCCTGTTGGCTGTCTGGCGCACACCTTGGTACATCACAAACTGGGGAAGGTCGCGGCAAATCCTCCCTCACATACAGCTTACCTGAGGGGCTGAAAGTACTTTTTCATATCAGAGCATTTAAGATCAGCACTTCTGTCTAGTCCATTCACCAGTACAAACACGAGTATGCCTCCCACTCAAAAGCCCGCTTGGGTGTTTGTGGCAGAAGGCACAACAGTGACAGAGGTGACAGACCTCCCTGATAGCTGCTTGTTTGCTGACTCTTCTAGTGTCTGCCTGCTCGTCCCTGTGCTTGGGCCCTCAAGCCTGGCCCTTCCCACCAGTTCAATGTCCACCTCCATCTTTATTTTCTCTATCTTCATTTTCCTCTTGCTCTCACTTTCTGTCAATCAGGATGCTGTTTGGTTACTTTCTAAACTTATTTCAATTTTTTTAGCACAGCTTATATCTTGTTATGGATTTGTTTAATGAAATGACCTGCATTTGCAGGAGGGCCAGTTAACTTCTCAAGGCACTGCGTCACTATGGATCTGTCAAGCAACATCAAGAAAAAGCAGGAAACTGAATACAGGCTCTGGATTCTTGTCACAAAACCAAGGGCTGGCTTTTCTCCAGGGAATGCAATACCTCCACATGTCCCTTCTGCCACTTGGACCTACAGTCAGGCTCTGCAAGGAGAAGCACTGAGTGAAGCAGCCCTTCTAGCAGAGGGCTAGTAATGGCACAATCCCTTAAAGCAGACCCAGCTTCAGGATCTAAACCCTGGACAGGATTAATTACCCAGCAAGCAGCTTGTTAGAAGCTGTGTTGGCACACAGATAAGGGGAACTGTAATGGAATCAGCCAATTAACCAGCCGATGGTGCTGAACTAAATGTGACCCCATCGTTAATTGTGGTTGTTTCTCAGCAGTTTTCTCACCACATTGGGTGCTCAGGAGAGGGGAGAGAAAGAAAGCTAATCCAGGTGCTTAATTTATTTCTGCTCACAAACAGGAATCATGGGATATAAACTTCATGACAATTACATGGCAGAGCTTTAAATCTTATTACATCTACTCTTCCTGAAAGAGAGGCGAGATGAAAGTCTTGGAAAAGCAGAAAAGAAGGACTCCTCACACTTTTCAGCATAGTAAACAGCTGTCCAATATAATGAAGCCTTCTTAAAGCGGTTTACCTGAAGGTAAATTTTCTGTGTGAGTGGTGTGTGAGAGGAATTCCTCTCACTCTATCTTCCACATGGCCTGTGGCCCATCTGTACCGTGCAGAACAGAGCCGGTGCTCTCAAAGGAAGCTGACATGAAAAGCTCAGGATGGCCTCGAGCTACAGCTGTGGATCTGGCTCCAGACTTCCCCTCAGTTCAGAGGCGTTTGAATCTCAGCCCCTTGCAGAGCTTTTGAGCCAGATGGAAGATCCAGGAATGAGTTTCCTTAAAGTTCAAGAGGGTTCAAGAGGTTTTGCTTTAAATCCATCTCTAGAGATGACCTAAAGCAGTCAGTGATGCAGAACAAAGGTCTATCATCTTGTGGCTGCTTCCCTAAAGGAAATGCTTGGACAATTCTTTGTTACAAATTAATCTCACATGCTCCTGAACAGCTAACTCTTCCCTGGAGTAGGACTGTATTGAAAGAGTGTCAGTCACAAGAACTAGTACATTAATTACTAAGTGTGCCTTTGCTCCCTGGAGGACGTGGAGTCTGCACTGATCTAGCCACAGCTAGACCCATAACACAGCCTCTGCCATATCTGCCTTGGACTTAAAGTCCGTCTTATTCGGCATCCTGGCTGGCAGTAGCCAATGTGGAATATTGGGGCAAAACACGGCACAGGAACAGGATGGACATTCTCCCAAATTCTTGCGATCTAGAGCAAAGAAACTCCTTGAGCTGGAGGTTGCATCTGCATTCCAGTTTAGCATCCCTATTTAAACTATTTTCATAACTTTTCCAAGCCCTTTGAACTCATTTATAAACATGTCACTGACTTGTGTCCTGTGGTAACCAGTTCCAGGTTCGGCCATGCATTGATAAAAATGCAGCTCTTTTCTCTTTCCTTTAAACTTTTTCATGGTAACTTTGTTCCTGGTCCCCTAGCTCCTATGCTGTGATAGTGAATGATCATTCCTTGCTCACATCTCCATGCACGTCACAACTTGACCAATCTCGAGCATAGCCCCCTCAGCTGTCACTTTTTCAAGCTGAAGAGATTGGTTACTGTCCCTTCATAAGGGAGTCATTTCATACCTGTTGCCTCAATGTTTGTCCCTCTTGGCCAACAGCTCTTCAAAATTTCCCTCTGTGGCTGCTCCCAGCTCTGTTCCTGCCTCTCACTCCCAGCCAAAGCCCCCTGTAACCCTGCAGGACTCCTGCCAGCACTGCCACACTTTTGCCTCATTTCACTGCATCCTCTCTGGGGGACCAACTGCAGGCAGCATTCAAGACACATATGTACCATGGATTTATACAGCAGTATAATGATGTTTTCTGTTTTGCTGCCAGTTCCTTTCCCGGCTGTTCCCTCCCCCCACCTCCAGTTTGACTGATGCTGCAGTTTTCCTCCCCAGGATGGCTCCAGATCTCCCTTCTGGGTGGTAACAGCTAATACGTACTCATCCACTTATCATTGTTTTTCCCCACATTACTTCTACATATATCAACATGGAATTTCATCTGCCATCCTATCACCCACTCACTCTGTATCCTGCAGCTCTTTGTTCATTACAGCTTATTACAGCAATCTCATGGAAAAACAAGCTCATTACGGTCGAGAAACTCACGCCTTATTCCACTGACTGAGGGGCTGCCTGTGTTGGAGGTGGTGCTGACTGCTTGAATTTCTTCCCAGCTATTAACAGAGGGCCCAGTGTGCACTCCCATCCCCTGCCCAGAGGGGCAGGACTGATTGAGGCTCCTTCATCAGCCAAAAGGGCAAAGGATCACATGCACAACACACCATTATTTCCCTACTGCTGGCAACTTTCTCCCTACAGACTGCTAACGGCAGTCACCTACCCACATCCCCCTCCAATGCTACCCTTTTCCAGCACTACAGCTTCTCAATAGAAGGAGAGAGATCAGCTGCAGCAAGACCCTTTCCAGAACAGCCCAAACCTGCATGGTAAGGATCCACATGGAGGTAAGGAGAAGGGAAGTGCTCTGGGCAAGGCTATCAATATTTATCATGACAGAGAGGTAAAAAACAGCAGGAAAATCCAAACCCTTACTGCAGCAGCTACTTGGACCCATTAAAATGGAAGTGATCAGGGCCAAGGATGTTTTCTCCAGCTGGGTATGCCATGCAAAAGCACTGTCCTCAACTTTTTTCACAGACACTTGTCTGTGGGGTAACCTGGGGAGGAGTGACCTCATATTACTGTCAGTTATATTTTATAATTTTATGCCCCTATTTCTGGTTATAGCCTGTTCTTACCACGTAAACTCTTCCCCTACATTGTGGAACTCACACCTGGCAAGCACATGGACATATGTAATCTCATTTTTTCAGGCTCTTTGTTATCTATGTTGCCTTTTTTTCATAATTTTCCTTGCCAATCAGCCTCTCCAGTCCTACAGTAATACATCTCAGTGCCTTTCCCTGTATCATCATGGATTTATCTATACCTTTCTACTGTGATACAGCCCAGGAGTGAAAGAAGTATATTTTGTTTGGGACGTCACCAGGCATTGAGAGGAATCAGTGCCTCCCTCCGATGTGGGTTGATGCCTTTCCATACATAGATAAGAATCTCATTAGCTACATTTTTTCCCCCTACCATAACACACTGTAGACTCACATGATTCAATTTGCTGTCTACTATCACATTCACATCTCTTTTAGCAAAACAGCTTGTCAAGTCCCTCTTCCACTACATCACTCTGGGCCAGCTGACATAAATGGTGATTCACACCAGTTAAAGATTTGGCCTTTTGTTTGGCATGAGTCTTTTTGAGGCGAACCAACCTTCTTCATTCCAGGTCAAATCTCACATCACTTCTTGCTCCAGTTGCTACTCTTTGCAGTTCCTGGGGCATTTTTCTCCAAGAGAGCAATCATAACTCCTTACTCTGGTATCACAAGTGCATTTCCACCCACAGAGCCCACGAGATGACTGAGTACCAAGCACCTCGAGAAACTTCCTCCCCTAGAATATTACATTTTTATCTGTTTACACATAGTCTATACATGGTAAACTGCCACTCAGCAGTCCAGGTAGGAAAACTGGTTTCCAGAATGACTGGAAATACGTAGTTCAAACAAAGCGATACCTGATTTTCCACTTCTCTACTTCTGGTTTCAGTGGTGGCCACGCCAGTGCGGAGGCAGATCCCACAAGTGTCACAGCAAGGTCTGTAAGAGCTGCTCCACAGCCCATGTCCACCTCCATCGCAAGCCTTCCAGGTTTCAGGCTTCATCCAGTCCTATACAACAGAGCTAGTCCTACAAAGCCCTTCCAGAAGCAGCTCTGCAGTGCACATGCCTTTTTGCCAGATGCCCAAAATATTGCACAAGAGTTATCAGAACTTAGACCCAGATAACAAGATGATCTCACCCTACATCTCCTTACCAGCAGTGGGAGGCTTCAGGGAAGTGGGAGACTTGTCTCATTGTTGTTGACTGGCTCTTTGTTGCCACAAAACCCTGAGATTAGCTCCATCGATTAGAGCATAGTGCTAATAACACCAAGGTCCTGTTTGATCCCCACATGGGCCATTCACTTAAGAGTTGGATCCCATGATCTTTGTGGGTCCCTTCCAGGTCAGAATATTCTGTGATTCTGTGAAAGGATGGGATGTTGGGAGAGTCTTTTACTTGCTCTTTGGAGGACTGGCATTCACAGATGAAGTGAAAGGTTTGGTAGAGCCTGCTAGCTGCACAATACAATGACCAGATGGAGAGCTGGCTAGAGTATGAAAGAATAATGTGGGATGACAGAGAGGGCAAGTATCAAATCACCTTCTTACCATGCTTGACCTGAGAAACAAAAAGATAATCCTTCCCAGCCCCTACAGTAAGCAAAGTTATGTTATCCCCTCCGTATCAAAGAAACACCCCATCCTGTCCACACAAGCTCCAAAATTTTGTGTTTGTATTGCAAAACAGATGCTGCAGATTTAATAAAGCATATTGGCTCTGGGACAGGCAGAGGAGTCAGAAGAATCAGCAACCTGTGGTGATGGCAGGGCAGGGCTGAGAGATCTGACAGGGTGCCTGCAGGCTCTTCCTCCTGAAAATAAGGGTTGAACCCACGGTCATGGCTTGTGCGGCTCCTGGGGAGAATGTCACCTAGCTTTGCCATGAAAGACCTAAGGCAGGCAAAATTTGTTTCTCCAGGTCTACTCTTTGTATTTTCATAGTGGCTATGTTTAAAAGTAAGTAAAGAAATTTATATATGTGGGTTTGAAATGCTAAGCCTGGCTCTATGAACAGCTTAATCCAAAATAATGCAGCACAAGCGCGGAAAAAGGTGCCTTTACACTGTTACATATTTCCTGATCAGTTCTTAAGCTGTCAGGAGCTTTCTTGGTCTTTGCTGAGAGTTAGGGCCAGCAGGAATTGATTACATTCATTTTTGGCCTGCCAAAGTCCCCATGAGCTCTTGTAAACTAAGCAGCACCTTAGCTGTACTTGCTGGTAACTTCCAGAGCAAGTCAGCAGTATGGGTTTACCAAGGAATTCCAGAGATTCCTGTTTATACTATCAATAAAATCACCTTTACAAAAATTAACACAGATAAGACAGGTAGTGTAGGACAATAGATTTCCTCCATAGATTTCCTTTATCTTCTGCAAAAGGTCTGCTAGACTTTCACACCTCTGTCTACCTCTTTAGTCTGTTCTCAATATACATACGAAGACAGTACACAGTGTTACTGCTGTTTACAGCAGGTGGGGGAAGGCCCTGCAGTCTGTGCCATGAAGCTGTTTCAGGATCCAGACTTCCACTTGGACTATAGCTCCACAGGAAAGCAGACCCACCCGGAGGGAGCCCAGTGCCAGTTCAGTTTGAAGCACTGTATACCTGAAAAAACTTGGATGTCACTTGCTAGCTTGAATTTACTCAAAAAGAAAAAAAAGATAAAGAGGGAATTTTGTCCCTGTAGAGTTGATACTGGATCAGGTACTACATTGTTTCCCAAACCTCCTCCTCCTTTCCTGCAGCTAGTAGAGGCCAGTACCATGTGCTATGCAATTTAACTACCTAGGCAGAAAATCATCTGGGCTCCCTCCTGATGCAGACGAAAATCGTGCAGCCTCGGGAGGCATTACCGAAGGTACAGCCATGCTCTTAAACAAAGCACCTGCATGCTGTGCAGCTGCACTGGGCGGCTCCTTCCCCATGCTCCCTAATGTCCCCAACATGTGTGATTGCTTGGTAGCAATGAGGGGCTTCATCCCCTTCACGATCTTGCTTCTGCCCCCAGGGGCTTAGAAGAACATATTTAAAAAACCCTCCTGGGAGCTCACTCAAGCTCTCTGTTTACACAGCAGATTGGTGGCTTCTCGTTTGAAGTCAGGATTTAAGCTGTTCTTCCTAATTACAGAGAGACTCTGAAACCTGAGAGATCTCTGCTGGTGAAGACTAAGCAGAGAGGAAAAAAAAGAAGCCCAGTTGCATAGGCAGAACAATACTACATCCAAACCCTAGAGTTTGCTATAAACAGAAGGGCCCTGCAGCAAAATAGGACATATGCTGTTATTAGTCCCTTATAGTCTCTTTTCATCATGTTATTTTCTGCTCATCACCTCTGTTCCTTGCAAGTATCACCAGCACTCAAGGACATTTGTTCCCCTTTGTCTACCACAGAGGATGAGGGATAGTAAAAATTATCTGAATCCCAGTGAACTTCCCTAGACAGATGAATGAAAGCCAGGGTATTTCCATCCTCTCCAAACTGACAGCTGCCATGGGATATAACTACATTAACAGATTATACACTGAAATTCATTGGAACTGATCAGACACTAATGTTGCCATTAGGAGAATAAAAGGGAATATATTACCACCCCATTTCAGAAAGGCAGTTAGTTTTTAAATGTTTCTTTAGTAACTCTTGTGTTTCTAGGAGGCAGAAAGTGATGCCTCAGTGCCCCTATTCCTGTGTAGGTGTTCTTCCACTCATCTTTCCAAGGAGGACAGGGTGAAAGATTAGATTTGGGGCAAGGTGGGACAGCAGTTTGCTCCCTCACAGAGCCCCGTGTCTCTGAACAGTGCAAGGCTTCACCCCTTCATCTGACAGCATCCTGAACCTGCCTGGAGCTCCCAGACACTGCTAATCAGCTGTGCTGAGATGGGACACTACCTCAATTCCTTTGCTGTCACTAGCAAGTGTGATGTTTTGGCAGTTGACAGAGGAGACAGGAGATGGAAGCAAGGTGAGAAAAGACTTTGGGAACTTTCCCAGCATGTCAGAAATAGCTCTCCAGCAGCACAAACCCACAGTTGATTGGTTCCCAGTTCACCTTGGGAGTGTGAACCAGGGGGGGAATACATTAAATAGAAGGTAGAAAATAACACGTTTGAAACAAGCTGAAACACAGGGTGTTTTTCACACATCCTGAAAGCAAGTCTAGTCCTTTCCTTACCTGAGTCTCCTTAGCAGAAAGAACTGCTCTCTGTTGCCTGAGGGCAGTGCTTGTCGCCTTGGCTCACTCTGCACTGAAAGGCCAGCACTTCAGTAATCAGATTAAGAACCTCAAACAACAGCTGTGTTTGCTCTCTGACTTAAAGGCAAAATAATTATAAATTATTGTTTTCCTGTAAATTAAAATACTGTTTCCTCTCCTCCCGATTTCAAATTTGTTCCCTGAATAAATACGTCGCAGCATTAACTGCTCGGATCATACTGATCTGTGCAGGCTTCATAACACTTACAATCTCTTATCTGAGATGATTTAAGGGAAGGGGGCCATGAATCCCATTGAAAGTTAATTCCTTCCAGTGTTATCCACTATTCAAATGGATATAGGCTGAATAATTGGACCTGATTAATTAAAAGCTGCAGGGCACAAGTGGGAGAGACTAATGTAGGGCTTCACTGAACACCCTCCCCCTAGATTTCTGCATTATTTTAAAAGACACAACCCCCACTGCTCTGGCTTCATTTGCTCCAGACCAATTGATACCAGAGTGGGATACCTGTGTCCCGAGCCATGCATGACATGTTCCTTGTGCCCAGCAGAACAAACACAGCAATCCCCACACCACCATGCCAGCACAACATTGTAGCATAGGCTCCTCTATTCAGTCTCAGGGACTCCTCACTCATATAGCAATGTGATGCATCTTAAATACTTCTCCTCCTCGGAGCATCTAACCAAAAAACATTACATTAGCAGCCAAAAAAATTATGACAAGAACTTACATTCAATGTCCCATCCAGATCACATGGTGGACACAGCTGCAATATCATCTTCCTTCCCTCTAGTAAGCCTGAGACATGTGTCTGCTGCAGAGAAAACACCACATAAGTGTAATGGTATTTATGTGGTTGAACCAAGGTGTGATGGTGAGAATTTGACACAAATTTTCTGCCCCATGTTCCCAGTTTTAATGCCATCTGGGTACCAAAAATCTCAGTGAAACAAGACTGTGCCAGAGACAACGTCTACAGGCAAGATAAGTATGATTTGATAGGAAGCAAATATAAATATATTACCTCAGTTCTCACACTCAGGTTCTTATTTACTTCCATAATTGCTCTTCCCTCTTTCCCTTTGACCCAGTGGTCCAAATCTCCCATAGGTGTTTGATGACTTGGCAACAACTGAGCTGAAGCTGAGCCCTTCAGGAGTTGATATTAGGAAAAGAAATCAGCACTGTGAAAGCTGAGACAGTTTTCATGCATATAGGGGGAACAGAAGAGTGCGGGCAGAGAGGAGCTTTACTAAATCTGCAGTGTAAGTCATTCTTCTCCTGTTTCTAAGTTAAGATCACCAGCTTTCCAGCCTGAATATTAAGCATAGAGAAGCAGAGCAGCAGTGAGACAGCTGTGGTGATGAATTTTTATTTCTTTGTTAATGGGGAATATGATAGACTCTGAAGAAAAAACAGTCAATAAGGGAGGTAGGGAGAGAGAGAGGGGAGAAAAAGTTGGTAGATGTTTCTGGTGCTAGGAAACCTGTTCACACTGAAGTTAATAGTATGAATTTTATTTCAGAGGAGAAAAAGCAAAATTACAACCACCCTAATGCATACACACTTCACCACAACCACCCTTTCTCTTGCACTGAATCTGCCACGTGGAGGGAGACCCAGGGACTATGCCTGTGTCGGGGCACCCTGCCGTGGAGAGCAATAGCACTGACAGTGCTGATGCTGGGCAGCTTCTCCATGGGCCCCTGTATCACACACCATAGTGCAGTAAGTTCTGCTGAGGTAAAAGGCTTATTTCCTTGCTAGGGGCTTCTCTGCTCCCTCGTATATATACGTGTGTAAATATATAGTCTTTGCTCTTCAACTTCCAGAGAGTTTTACTCTAAAATGCCAGGCAGAAGCAAGAGCCAGTTATTCTGATGCACTTAAGCCAACAGCAGCACTCAAAATGATGCTCAGCTCTTGGGGTTTCATTGAGGTTTCTAGCTTTTTGACTATCTGTCACAGAAAATGATCCCCTTTATTAAAGTTAAAGCAAGGCCAGTGTCAACACTTCTGTTAGAGCGGCACCTCTGTCCCATATCTGGCTAGTTTGACTTTAGCTCACTGATTGCTCCTGAGGGCAAAACCTGTGCTTTCTTCATCTGCATGTATTTCTGGTGTTCAACAGAATAAATCGTCTGCAGTGACACTATGGTGAAACCCCCAAAGCTAATGATCTTCATGTTCCTGGGGACTAATGATTAAAATCTACATTTTAGTAATGCCCTCTGCAACCCTTTCTTGTTTAAAAGCGCCTAAAACCATTTTCTGTTTCTTTCTGCTGTCACACAGAGTGATCAGACACATGTGAAGAGGTCATCAAAATAGAGAATACAGGTTCTTAATCCACATGATATACTGGCTAGCAAATTAGGTGGATTAAGAAGTTCCTGGTCCTTTACCTCTTGCTGTTTCTTTCCAGGCTATGTTGCAGCTCTCTGCCTCCACAGTTGTGACAGAATGAAATAGTTCATAGGCCATGATGCAAATCAAGCACATAATGATCTAGGCTAAAAATAACCTTTTTTTAATCCCCTTCAGTTATTTTTCTACAATGAAGTGTGTACTAGAAGATGAAAGTGACTTTCTCCTTTGGGATAATTCAGTTTCCCTACACAGCTCATAGCTTGCCACAGTACCAAACTATAAAAAATTCCACAGATTTATTTGAAACTGTTCTTATGTCTAGAGAGTAGGAGGGACAGGTAGGCCATCAGAAAATACCAGC
Organism: Pardalotus punctatus; assembly: GCA_013400915.1. NCBI lineage: Eukaryota > Metazoa > Chordata > Aves > Passeriformes > Pardalotidae > Pardalotus > Pardalotus punctatus. The sequence continues at coordinate 135,360 of VZTX01001898.1, read as the reverse complement.
TACACAGTCAGGGAGAACCTTCTTTGGGTAAGGACTCCAGAGCCAGATTCTCAGGGGCTGACCCCAACATCTAGTTTCACCCAAACCTGCTACAAATTGAACAGTATTCCCTTAAAATGATAAAAAAAATATGCAAAGCTTCAGCTCCTTGGGACCCCAGTGGTGATGGCTGTCATTATACAACCTTAAAGAGAATCACTTGTCTGACTCCAGTGCCAGGAAGGTGTCCTGAAATTTTGTACCAGGTGAGTTCCTATAATCAGGTGTGGTCTCACACAGATGGACTCTTCACTAGCAGCCCCTATGCCATGACCAGGGCCAGTTTCCCCGTCCCAGGCACTTCAGAAGAGGGCCATGGGCTGCATGGGCAGACAGAACTGCTCTTCCCTAAACAGTCGCAGACCGTGTGTGAGGAAGAGCACGGATGTGAGATGTGATGAATAAAACCCAATTCCCCAGAGTATGAAGGGGGAAGGAGGTGGCTCTATATAAACACTAAAACAAGGTCTTCTGCAGTTTAGGGAAAGGTGAAGCCACATCAGAGCTGAAGGACAGAGAACTGTTGGTCAGATGTGAACCAAACACAAGCAGAGAAAGAGGGTTCCATCTCCGCTTGAGAAAGTCTAAGGTAAGAGTCTGTTGAGGACTGGGATGGTTTGTGGAAGCATGCCGAACAGCATTAGAACAAGCTGTCTTTGCCTAACAGTGTCCAGGACACAAAAATATAATAAAATGTATTCATTGTATCTGCACTGTTAAAGTTCATGGACTATACAGAGTGGGCAACCTGTTTGACCATCCCTTAAATACTACATGTCCTAGGAAATAGAGCTCTTGAGCAGAAAAGTCTGAGGCCACTGACAGGAAAACAAAGAAGAATGCTGTTTTCTGAAGGCAACAATAAAAATTCAAGAGTTTTACAGGCACTGCATTTTGTCACAGTAAAAGCCAAGAAGCCTTGTAAAATGAAAATGAGTCGCATAGCTGTGCACTGTGTGGCACTTGCTGAAATAAGGACTCCAGTTATTTGTGTGGGGGAAGGGAAGCCACAGTTACTCTATTTCCCTGCTGTGTTTGCTTAAAAAGTCGAGGGCATGTGATGAGTTGATCCCTTCCTATTTAATGACTCTGAATTTCCCTCTCCTCTAACACTGTAACCAGCCTTCTTGCAGGGACAGTCCTTTTCCAGTTCAGGTATTTGCCAATTTGTTCTCCCGAGGCAAGAAGTGAAGGGCCCCTGATCTGCTGGAGGAAAACAGAGCTGTACAGAGGTTTTGCAACCATTACAGGGACAACAGGGCCCTGCCACGTGGCTTTCTGGCTTGTCAGCTTCAGCTCGGTCTGTCACTCTCTACTGCCTGAAGACAGGGCATTGGGAGGGGAATGCATGGAGATTATATTGAGCCTTTTCTTGTGAAGGTAGAGAGCATATGGAACACTAATACGAGGAAGTGGAAGGGGATAAGTAACGCTGATAAGGAGGGAAATAGAGAGAGATGGGAAAACATTGTACAAAGAGATGGAAAGTGGTAAAAACCTCAGCAAGAAGTTCTGAAGCAGATATCAACCCATTTTACTCCAGAGTGACCCAAAGATGAGCCAGGTTGACACCAGGATACAAACACTTGTGTATGGACCCAGAAAGGGCAGGTAAGCCCTTTCTGGCAGGTGTGTGATGCAGGTGATAAGGATGATGTGCTGCCATAAAGAGAGAGAGGTGCCACAGGCATTAGGGCATGTGGTGCTTTCATGCTGAAGTACACCTCTTCAATTTTGTTGCTGCTCTATACAAACACTTTAAATCTAGCCAGGAATTTTCTCCTCTGAAGAATACACTCTACTGAAGTCTCAGTAACCTGGCTTTAGCTTGGGACCATTAGGTTCACCTCCTCACAAACGCCAGAGGACTTTTCAGCATAGTGCAAAAAACCTGAGCTCTTAAATTACCAAATGGAAAAACATTAGGAGCTTTGTAATGAGTTCCCACACAACAGCGGAAAAAACATCATATTCTTGTGAATCATTTGCAGACATCTGCAATCCTTTTGCTGTGACCCTGTGCAGGTACAAACAACCTGTGCAGGAAGCAAGAAGTGCCCAAGTATGAAGCTGTGCCACAACAAATCCCCCAACTTCAGACCTGAGCCTAGGGCCCCCTGACTAGGGGCCCCCTGACCAGGGCCAGGCACAGAGCTGCTGGGGTACAGGGACAGCACAGTGACTGGGCAAGGCTGGAAGGCCCCAGAGAACAGGGAGGCTTTCAGAGCACACAGGAGAGAGAGACTGAGGGAGGCAAGGCAAACCATGAATTAAGGTAATACATCTTGAAGGCACTCTCCCAAAGCAGTTATTACTGAAGCTACTGAGAATAAATGAGATTTGAGTGTAATCTGCAAAACTGAGGCAAGGCTAACCTAGCATCCTGGTTCTGCACACCTGGGGCATGTGGAGACTGATGGGATCAGCTCATGCAGAAACAACTGCTTTCTAACTCTTCTCTTTTTAGGAGTGAGTTTTTCTACCTCTGTGAAACTAGATAAATTCTCACCAGCAACAACAATATCAGGAATTAACACTGCAACATATTCAAGTCCCTGGATCTTATTGTGCTAAACACGACTCTGCCTCTTCAGCATGTTGGTGGCTCAGCAGACTTGGCATAAACAATTGGCATTGGTGGGGTGTCACAGTAGGGCATCTTGTTACTGTTCATCAAATATCAGCAGCTGCCACTGTGTGCCACAGGAACGGGCAGAAAAGTGTCTCATCTCATCCAGTTCTCGTGTGTGATTGTATCAGCATTTTTCTGAGATGCAGTTAGTTGGGTTCTAGTAAAAAACTGTCACTCCACCTTTGAATAGATGATAGTAACATTTCACCTACCCCTGAAGAAAGAGACACTTCCTAGAGATTAAACCATAAACCCTGTCACCCTCCACCAGTTTTAAAGTGTATGAAGTAATAAACCCTGCATCTCTCTCTGGCAGTAAACAGCATGGCAATTAGCACAGAAAACTCTCCCTAAAATACTTCTTGTAAATTAAATGCCTGGGACCTTGCCTCAGTCTAAAACGCATGACAGAAATAGACAAGAAGGACAAAAGGCTTGCCAGTGACTCTTTCCTAACCTCTCTACACAGCCTTTTTCCTACAGACATGGGAGCTGGAAGAAGAGCACTGAGTCCCTGCCATAGAAACCTTTTGCAGTGCTCTGTGCCCCAAGTGGAGAAGACGCCTCCTGTGAGCTACCAAGGGACCGACCAAAACTGCTTTGATTTTGGTGAGGCAAATGTACTACCTTGACAGCTCCCACACATGCTACAAGGGCTGCACTGATTTTCCATGAATCAGATAAATTAACACCACCAAGAGCCTTAGCCCATTGCTTCCCTCTGCCCCTGGTTCTGCCAGCTTAGCACAGGCATGGCTCATTTTGTCTCCCCTCACAGTGCATATGGGGTGCTAAATGGTATCTAGCTCCTATTTCCTCTGGTTTTCTTCTTTTCAATGAGCAATCTTTTCTTTTTCTGGCTTCTTTATCCCTCTTATTAAATCAGCTTGAACCCATGATAAGCTTCTTGCGTAACAGTGAATGACCACTGGGTATTTTTCCATGTTGCCTTGACATGAGCTACATCATTTTGGTGGATGATTTCTTCTACCCTTATTATTTCCAAATCTCAGTACATTTGTCAGCTGCTGAACATACTCCACATATTTAATGGCTTCAGAGTGAGGCAGAAGAGAATTTTCTAAATACAGGTTTAGAAGCCACCTGGAAAAAATGAACAGCTATTTTACAAACCAGTCTGAGTGTCTGTAAGTCCGCAGACTTTTTTCACACTAAAAATACGCAAAGAAATAAAAAGAATTAGCAGTTGTGACCGCACTTAGGAAACAAATTCCAGAAGATGGAAACAGGCTTGCTGCGCTGAAGTAGAGCATGTACCCTTTGAGGGCACTATATGTGATTTATCACATTTACCTTTGCAACAAATTTCAGCTCCTAAAATGTGTAGTACCTGAGAACTCCAAGTGTAGCAGCAAACAGTTGGGCAGAAAGAGTAGAAAAGTCTTCCTACAGTGTATCATGCAAATGAAACAACTGAGAACTTTGCAAACCAGAAAAATACATCAGCAACATGGGGTGTCCTGCCAATGCCACAGTCACGTGGCATTTGCCTTCAGATACAGTACCTGTGGCTCAGCCCTGGGGTGCTGAGGGAGCTGAGAAAATAATCAGCAAGGCAAAGCTGGCTCCCAAACATATCTCTGAGCAACTTTCAAGAAGGTAAGATTTAATTAGATGGATGGTGGGTGCTGCAGAGATCTGCTGCACACAGCAATGGAGAAGGCTACAAGACATAGTTTCAGTAATAAAGTGCTCATCAGTTAGAATGGTTTTTCCTCTCTTCTTATCTGCTACTCCCTACTTTTACTCCTGCTCCTGTTGTCCAGCTCATCCTTTCTCACAACTAGCCATAGCTAGCCCTTAGGCTACCTGCCAGCAGGCTATTCTCATTCACAAGGAGCTAAAGAGAAGGCACAAAGCCAGCCCGTCAGAAGCGTATTAACCAAGCCTCACAGGCAGCAAGTCCCTCTCTGCCCCTCCCCCGGAGTCCATTCAGGACACGGATTCTTGCTATGCAGAGAAAGACCTTGGATATTTCAAAGTAGAAAAGGCATTTGTGCTTTCTTTTGTCTGGGGATTTAAGCACCAGTTACATGTTTGTCCCAGAAAATTTAGCCAACAACAGCTTTAGTGAACAAAGAAACACAAGCCAACCTGGACTGGAATGAGGCTTGAAGGAAAGCGGATCGGGTTTCCAAGGCAGTTATGTAGGAAGCCATCATTAGATGCTGCAAAATGCTCTCAGAGTTTCATGTTGGAGTTGAACTCAATATAATCAATGCCAGCTGTTCCATCAGTTTCAATAAGATGCTTGTCAGGCCCTTTGAAAGCAAACCATAAATTGGCACCAGTTCTCCCTTCCTGAAAGCAGCTGATGCTCTTTTTCCCTTTTAATAACACAGGTTCTCATTTTCTGATGGATGTTGGATTGATAGTAGTGTCCTGATGGTAACTGGTCTATAAGAAAACCTAACAAGAGACAAAGCAGGAAAACCTTGCTTTCCACACTGATTACTCACAAGTGAGTTTCTGAGACTCAGGATTTTCAGCAGTTTACCTGGTGCTCAGCTTTCAAGAAGATACAGTGGGTGCAATTCCCTCTGTCATGCTACAGCACTTACAGTAGCATCAACAGCACTGAAGATGAGAAGGGTGGTTATCAGCAAAGTAATCAACCAAAACCAGTTGGTTTTGAGCATCCTTTCCAGGACACTTAGCCTGTCCTGTCTTTGTTACATGTCACGGAGCAGTCCTGGTTCTTGCTAAGTAAGGCAGGCTGCCTGGATGGTGCAGAGCTTCCAAGCCCTACACTCTGTTTAGTTTCCTTGCCAAGAGAAATGCCTGGTAGCAGAATCTGGGTTCAAACTGATGTGTAGGCAGTGTGACTGTTTGGGGCTGAGAGGCTGTGGTAGAATAGTATGGACGCACCAGCTCACCCAGGACACGGAGATGTAAAAGCAACACTTTTTGCTTGAGCTGCAGGAGCACAGGAACAAATGCTCAGCCACATTCCAGTTCCCCTGTGGTGCACAGAGTTGGAAATGTGGCCAGATCTCCACTCCTAGAAGAGAAATCTTTAAGATGGTGCCCAGCAGCAGTGGCTCTGATACAGTGTTTGACGCTGGCAAGAAGTGCTGTGGAGCTGAGGAGAAAGGATACCTGCAGTAGAAGAAATCACCCGAATCACCTCTGTAAAATCCAACCACTCTGGAGTTCGCAGAACAGGTTTTTGGACCTGGCTGTGATAAGGAGTGGTTTATAGAGTCATCCTGAGACTGTTAAATGACAGTAGGATTTAGCAAAGTGCTACCAACAGAAGCCCTGCCTGTGAAATCTCTGTTTCCAATTAAGACAATGATGAAGTCCTTCCCCGGGGCATTCTCCCTGTGAGATTCTCATAAAAACTTTTGTGACTGCCTTTTCACAAAGACTCAAGGATTTAGGCACCTGCTCTCTTACAGATGCCTTAATTCCTCTGACTTTGGAAAACCTCAACCACCATTCATTTCATACAGCACTGAAAAGCACCAATTGTACAGACAATTTAGTTACAGATACAAATGATATTTAATGCTTTTTCCAGGAGGACAGGGCAGTCTAGGTTAAAAAGGCCCCTGAAGAAGATCCTTGCACCTATTTACATCCATTCTTCACAGGTGAAAAGGCCTTTGAATTTCGTGAAGGAGCTATTTCTTCTCAGAAAGCTCTGAGTCTCACAGTTCACAATGGCTGTGCACCCAACACTGCTCACTGATTTGGTCAGAAGGGTGCATGAAATAGATCAGTCCTCAAGCCAATGCTTTCAATAAGGTCAGAGTAGTCAACAGGGATTTAATAACATAATTTAAATCTAGTTTTCTTTTCAAAGCAGCTTTGCCACTACTAGTAGTAGTTTAGATGCCACTAACTTCTGTTTCTTAATCTCTTAATGTAAGCAGGCCTAAAAATCCTTTGCCTAAAAAGCTTTGTGCTGGTCCTGGGCTCTTTTCTTCCTCAGTGTGTATGTCTATGCTTAACCTCATGCCAGGGAAGGAGAACTAAGAAGAGCAGAGTTAGCAGAGTGCCAAGTGTCACAGCCAGAGAAGAAGCTGGTCACTGATAGGCACAAAGCAAGTCAGATGTGAGCTGGCAGGGCCCAGCTGCTGTGCCAGCTGCTGAACAAACCCTCTTCACTTCCCTTTGCCGGGCTGCCTCCCACACGCTGTGCTGACGAGAGCTGCATTGCCACATCCAACACTTCATTCTGTGCTTTGAAAGTCCAGTCTAATTGAGTGACAAAGTCATTCTGCCTTACATCTCAGCAAAGGGTTTTACTCTAAAGATCCTTTCATCTTCTGACCTTCTCCTCTCTGCCCTTCCTGAAGCCTGGCTAGCCCGAGGCCCAAAAGGGCACATGAAGGGGAGACTGAACCTTTCCAGAAGTACATCCTGTGCTCTCCCAGTCTGAGCTCTGCCGCTGCGGGAAGCATATGGCTGGGAACTGCCAGCATATCCAGGCTTCCTGAGAAGAACCTACCCCCTCCACAAATGCAATGCCATGCAAGAGCCATCCTGCTCACAGCACTCTCCACCGAAGGACAAACTCTTCTCATGCTCCACAAGCAGGTCTGGATCACAGCCACTTCAACCGATGGTGCTCCCAAAGACTAAAAATTTAGGATCTTGCAAAAATATTGCAAACACATGACATCGCAAGGTTCTTAGCCTTCCCTGCTTCCAGACTGGACAAAACATTAGACAAGCATAGAACAAAAAGTGGAAATGAGAAGGATAATGTTTCCAGGAAACACATAACTCAGGCTGCCCATACTGATGCGTGTTACGAGTCACTTGTCCAGCTTTGTAGTTCTGATGAGGCAATTTCTGAGAAGCATTAAGAGTAATAAAAGTTAAAAAAAGAGTTAAAAATACAGAACCATCATGAAGAATTGGGGGAATCTAGTATGGTCCTTAGGTATACAACTCCCTGAATTTAGCATTAATGCCACTCTTGGCAGAACAATCCCTCTTACACTGCTTTGCTTTCACAAACTTCATCATTCACATCACCTCCACAGAACTCTCCCTGCAGTCTTGCCATCTCTTTTGACATATGCTCACAGGGAATGGAGACAAAAAGTAGAATTGTGTAACTATCATGATTCCCAGTGATGGATGTCCAAGTGTTTTTTCCTTAGAAGGCATGTGTTTTCCTTCCTATTCTGCCCAAGTACCCTCTCCTTCCTCTCATGATCCTCTACTCTCAGCAGTTCAGAAGAGAACAACCCTGTGGCTGAACACACCAAAAGCAAAAACAAGCAATTTCTGAGACATCTCTCAGTTGGGCTGCTACTGATTCACTTTGTGGTGTTTTCCCTCCACAATAGACAGATAACCTCAGATAACCTCAGGAAGTGGTTTATCTTTGGGGTTTTTTCTTAAAGAACTAAAAATGCCCTGTTAAAATTCTCATGCTGATGTGCAAGATTCCTCTCTGCCTCCCTGAAACCTCCCTGGTCTCCTAAACTGATGCTTACTTTTTCCACCTTTACTCTATCCAAGCCAATCCACCCCATACATCATCTATCCTTCAAGGTAGTTCCATTTGTTCTGCTACCTTTCCATGGGAGGAGAGGGGACGTGCTGCCTGGGCAGAGCAGAGAACACACCACAGGAGTAAAGGACAAGTCTCCCCTGTGCCTGTGAACAGCTCAGTGCTCATAGCTCTTTCACAAGGGAGGAAGAAGTGGCTGGTGCCATGTTTCTTTCTGTATATATACAGAAAACAAATACTCTTTTACTATTACAACCTGGGTCTCAAAAGGGAAGGCTGGACTAGCCCAGCCTCAGCTAATAGACATGATTATGACACCATCATAGATTCCAGAAGTGGCTTTACTGCATGGAAGACATTATAGATTTTACCTTTGCAAATCTCTATGAAGAAAAGCATGGGATAAATGTAAGTATAAATTGAAATACACCTTTATATTTATGTCTCATGCAGCACTACATTCATTGCCTAATAGGTATGTATGCATAATACATATTTAATATCATACAATCATAAATATTAGAGAAACAACTGATGTATAGAAATTACTTTTCTTTTGCAATGAAGCTAATTATTATCAGGTCAAAGGCAAGCATTCTTTTTACTAGCTTATACCCTTCTGGAATGCAGATTCTAGTCTAAGAAGCAATGGCAGGATCTGTTCTGAGGGTATGAGGGCTACTTTGCTCCTCATACTTTATTCTGTGTAAGCATCCAAAAGGAAACCATCTGGTCTGAAAGATGGCTATGCTATCAATTATCTGTGAGGATGTATTTTCAAGGGAAATTATATCCTTTCAAGGTTTGGCTAGTTTGTTTAGAAACTTTACCGGTGGAGAATTTGCTTTTAGGTGCCTTAAGTGTGTAAAATTTCAAGTCTGAATATTTGTGAAATAACTAAGTTAAAAAGGTCAAACAGGAAAGTGAAAGACAAGCTGGCTGTAGTCTGTACTATCAATGGTGTATATTGTTCTGCCAGAAAGCAGTAACTGGGAGGTATTCAAAGCCCTAGATAAGCATAGAGAGAATGCCACAGAGAAAGAAATATCCCCTGTTAAATTCCTGGAGTGCAGAAGCCCACAGGGCAGATGGGGAGACTAACAAAGGAAAAATAGAAATAAGGATTCTGCTCCCACATGCACTGCTGGGAACCGCTCAAGGAGTTCAAGTGCTAGCACAGCCCCTGGGTGCAGCGGCCCACAGACAGTTCTCTCCAAAACATGGCCAACCTCGGCTCTAGCATCTACAGTCGCATCTGAATGATGTCAGGGAAAAGAGCATTGCATCTTCAGTATTGACTGCTGATGTCTCAACATCTCTCATATCCTCCTTGGAAGGACTGAGAGGCTGAGTGCCTCAGCACAAACACAGCTGGCTTAGCTGGGCCAGGTAACAGAAAAACTGAAAGTCTGAGATCAATAGACAACTTTGCATGTTCTCCAGGGTGCCATACCTGCCTGTTGGACATTCCCCATTGATCTCAGGTAAATATCGTGGTAGCTATCTGCATCTTATAGTAGAATAAATAAGGCCTCTTGGCCTGAAGGTAGAAGGATTCCTGAGAAGTGTTCAGTTGAAATGAAATAACCAGTTCTTGAGATGTGCTTCTGATCTCTCACAACTTCTGCCAGGGTCAAGTCCATTTCTCAGTTTGCACTTGGATCTCCCATTTAACGTTTAACTGCTTGATTTTATATCTTTATAAAACAATGTTGAGAAGGTAGATGCCTGAACAGAGAGTTGTGGCATTCTTTTCAAATACATAGAATCAATTTTTTCAAATTTGTAGTAATTCAGATTTCTTCTTTGGTTGTTTGGTTTGTGGGTTTTTTTGGCCTCATGCAGCACAGTCTTTGAAACGCTGATAGCCAAATACTTCTAGTGAAATAAACAACCTGATTTTTAGCAAATACCTGCATTCTCACACTCCTATGGCACTCCATGAAAACTAACTGACACTACTGCAATCTTGTTCACCACCAACTAGGATTAGTCAGCTGTAGCTCTGCGCCTCCAAAGAAGGGTGAAAATAAAGAGTAAATATCAGCTGCAAGAACTCTATGGAGCCAGGAAATTATTAACTACCTCTAATTAGTGATACGTGTTTATACCTGCAGCTACTAGCTACAGCTGCTTCCCATTCTTGTGTCCTGGAAGAACTGTACTGCTGCCATCCCCTTGGAGCAGTCCTGAGCAGGAGAATTGTGGCTTGATAAACCCTCTTAAACTACCTGTTATCTACCATGAGTTTTGGTTGAGACCTTGCTGCAGCAAGGGCACATCCCTGTGTACTAACCTTAACCATTTGCTCCATCCAGACCTTGCAAGTTCAGGTTCTGCCTGCTGATCTCTTCCTCTGAACACAGTTGGATACCTGTCTCAGAATTACTCCCAGAATATAGAAGTACATGTGGTTTTAGGGCTCTGGACCAAAACCACTGCAGCCACCTAACTTACAATGCTGATCTAACATGAATTTACTCTTCAAGCCTAAATTGTTCAAAGATTTGTGGAGGTTTATCTTTGTGTGAGCAAGCTTTATGCTGGATCAGGTACTTTTGGTTCATTCCACTCTGCCTTTACATAAATAGGACATCACATCTCCAGAATAAATCAGGGAAAAATGTATCACCAGTTCAGTTGGGTGGCATGGCTTATTTGCATCAAATGTGTACTCTTACCTATGGAGTGACCAAACCAGCAGCAGCAAAACCCACCATTCTCCCACCCTCTGCCCTAGCAATGTCCTAAGATATTGTTCCCAAAGACTGAGATGTGGTTATTTTCCACACTCACCCAGAGCCTGTCCTGTGAGCTTTACTGCCATTGTACCATGGGTTTTGTGCCATTAGCTATTGCCACCAGCAACCATCAAACACAGGTCTGTTTGGGCTGATCAGCGTGAATGCGTCCCATCCCCTGCCTCAATTCTCCGTTCATTAATGATATGCTGCATCTCTCCCTCAAAGTCTTCAACCGGTACCTCAGATCTGGAGTGTACAGCACCCAGCACTGACCTTCACAGCATGATGATATGTGGCATCCACAGCAGGCAGGAGCTACAGTACTTTACTCCTGGTCTGACACCAGTTCATAAGATCACCTTGGGAAAGTCATGTCACCCCTCCTTGCCTGAGTTTCCTGGCTGTTAGATATGGATAATAATGTTCTTTGAAGTCTGTCCAAGTCCTTTGATAAAGGACAAAGATTTAAAAACATTATTCTTGACTGCACACTCTTCAGGACATGAATTGCATCCTTGGCATGGGAAATCCTCTAACACACCACAAGTGCTAACACTGCCCCAAAGAGAAAACAACAAACTCTGCACTGGCTTATCACTACAGGCACTGGAAAAATACACGCTGGTTGCTGATACACTTGGATTTTGGCAAGTCTATGTGTTATTTCTGAACACATTCGCAAATTGCTTTGAGTTCAAAGAATTGTTCAGCACTGCTCAGGGTTATCTAGGAAGCAAGTCAACCTCCAGCTGCATCACCCCGTGTCCTTGGGAATATTCCTCTGGTTTGATCTGAAGCTGAGTGGATTGTGAAGACACACAGCTGGGTTTCTGGGCATCCTCTGGTACTATACATGCTCCAATCAATGTAGTCTACTTGCCAAGAGAGTTTTAATTTTCTTATTTAGAAGAATGCATTGTAGTAATGGATGTCTGTTTTGGCTCTGTGCAGTCTTTTTGCTTGTTTGTTTTCTTCTCTTTACTTAAAGGTCATATAATATTTGTACTAAAGCAGCAGTGACCAAAGGAGCATACACAGCTCCAGCTCAGAACAGGGAGGGTCCTTCTTATGTCACTGCTGTCAACTTAGAACAAAAACTGCGATGAATAGGAAAAAATAAATAAATCTTTTGTTTTCAAAGCTAAATAGCCAAAAATGCAGCTAGAAAAGTTTCATAAAGGTTTAGCTTTCAGCAACACATAGCGGAAACAAAGCTCATTCCTCCTCTTGCTGTGCCCCCTGACCTCAGAGTTTTATATGTCACTGCCTAGAAGGCCCCTACTCACAGCAGCCTCTGTGCATGGCTTTCCCAGGACTTTCAGGGTTTTCCTTGGGGGATGCTTGAGTGGGGGAAAAAAGGGTTTTAGCACCAGCGTTCGATTTAAAATAGCAGGGGGAGTTTACTGATTAATATTCATGAGAAGGGAACAGTCTGCTTTTTGTTACCACAGTCGTTTCCCATGCAAGGTGGGTTGAGAGGGAGGAATACATTAAGGAACATATCCTACTGTCACAAGTACCACCACCTTTAGAGATACAGAAAATCAGGAGTCTGAGCAGAGCTCAGATGGTAAATATTTAACAGGGAAAGGACTTGCCTCCTCTTTCTGACTGTATATATTAAACTCATTCTTTCATTTTAACAAGGGAACTGTGTTTTCCTGTTAAGACAACCCCCAACCCTGCCCCTCACTTAAATTCTGGGACTAAGTCGATAGTTCACAACATGCTATAAATCCCTTCCACCAGTAACCCAATTGAACGTATTTCCCTGTTTGGCTGTTTTCTAAAGTCATTTTAGTCATGTTTGCTAGTCCTCCTCTAGCAGGAAATGTTCATTCTATTCACTGAGGCATAAGGAGGAGCAGGACAGGCTCCCTTGCATTTATACCAGAAAATTTCTGGGATAATCCAGCTGAAATCCATGATTCTCACACCCATCTAAAACTGGCATATGAAAAAAACACAAAAGAAGCAAAGTTTTTCAAACGCAGGTGCTGATTTGTGGTGCTTCTGAGTTGTGGGCATTCAGCTCGAAACACTGCCTTTCATGTGCCAAAGCACATGGTCCTACCCTTGACTTCCTCAGTCCTTCTCCTGTCAACCCCATCAGCATCTGGGTTCAGGGATCCCAGAACCAAGAGTGATTTCTGAAAAGGACAGTGAAGGCTTCAATGCCTCTTCTGTGAGGATAAGCAAGGACTTCTTAATTTCTGTGCAATCACTGGGAAAATATACCAGCTCATTTGGCAAAGTCAGCTATTATTTAATAACTCCTTAGAGATAAGAGATTGCGGTACACCTCCAGTTCTGACATCAAAAGTGAATTTGCGCAGGAGCTGACAGACCTCTTTGACAAGAAGTTTGTATCTGTGCTCCTGTAGCAAGGTGTAGCAGCAGAGTAGCTGAGCATTACCATTTGACATTTTCTGTTGCACTGAGTAAAACAAACTGTCCTGGCAGAGCCACACTTCAGCTGGTACAACCAGCACCAGACTGAGCACATGCGAGGACTCCCAGGACCTTGCAGGCAGAATGAGGCCTGTGGGCTCATACACTTGAAAATGTTGATGCTGAGCTGATCATGAACAGACTACAGTAGTGCACAACTAAAACCACATCTGGATAACAAGAGAGCATCATCAACCTGACTATAACCTTCTCTTCTTACCTCCACAGAACAAAAGAACATTAGTGGATGAAAATGGCACCGCACATGGCCTGTGTGGGGTCCCATCTCTCACAGAGGAAAGCAAGGGCCACGCTCTGAGAGCCAGGTTAGCTCTGCCACCAGCTGCTGGCAGGGCCTGGGGTCAGGCTGGGGTTGGATGAACTGTGATCTCAGATCAACCTCACTGTTTTGACAGATGTCCTTAGACTAAGTGCAGTTAAATGGATCAGTACAGCCAATTTCACCTGGGGGAGGGATGGGGTAATGGAGAAGAGAGAAATTACCAGTTTCACTGCAATAGCAGTCTTTGTCCCAAAGGCCCTGTCCCAGTGCAATATCCCGCTATTTCTTCAGCATCCAGCTAGAAACTTTTGCCAGTGGAAACAGGTAGGTTTTGCACTTTTGTGAAGATAAAACCATAGATAGCTGTACCAACAAAAGTAGTTTGCTTGTATAGCATCTGTTGCCTGGGAACTGAAACATTTCACAATGGCAAAGGACATCTACTGTCAGAAGCTTCATTTCCACTGCTTGGGTAGCAAAACTTTAGTAACTCAGATAAAGCAGATAATGAGGCCCAGAGTTTCTCACTGAAGTCAGAGAAGTGAGGTTAGGGCTTGGTTTAAGGGTGGCATGATGTGTGAGAAGACATTGCACGAAGATGGGAATTTGATAGCAGCTAAGAGGAGCTATTATCACCACGCCAGCCAGGGCTGAGAAGAAAGGAACTTTCTGAACACGGATGGGGAAAGGAGGGTCTCCCTGACCTTGGCTGCAGTGCACTTGTGGCCCAAGCAGTGCACGCCTTGCTGGAGCTCTTGCTTTGAAGAACTGCACCTGACTTCAAGGTGATTGTGAATGCAGAGCATGACCCATTTTAAACAGGTAGGCCAAGAAAACCTCCATCTCTCTGCCTTTAGGGACCTGTTTCAGAATACAGAGGAATTACCTTGAAAATATTTTCCATACTGTTTGATGTTGTGGAAGAGTCAGAGGGAATACTGACAGCATTAGATGCCTGGGTGGCTTAATGATTTGTTCTAGTTTTATTAAATTGGCTAAAATTCATTCAGAAATCTCCATTCCCCACACACAAATACTTATTCTGAATGCTGCCTTGAGAGGGTAAATGGGGGAAAAAAGAAGGGAACTTGAAAGTTGAAAAATTTATCTAAAGAAATCTGTGATGTGAAAATGGACTTCATAACAGTATATGTTATTTATATCATTAGCATAGCCTTCTGGCTTCTTCAATACCTCTAGCTACTTAAATTCCGCAAAGAGTTCAGTTGGTGTGTGCGTGATATTTCTAATGACACATGCACACAAATGTGTGTGCCTGTGCTCAGATGGCAAGACTTCTGAAGAGAATGATTCTACTAAAGAAAGAATTTTGTCTTTTGTCAACCAAGTAAATAAAGGTAATCTTAGACCATTGCCCTATTTTTGTAAGAAAGTTGAGAATTGCGTTCTTGGTAATGTATACCCATGAAGTAATGACAGACAAATTAAAAGGCTGAGGTCACGCAAGACCAGTCCAGACCTTTCCCCTTCCCCCAACAGTACAACTAGAGCCCCAGGCAATTTCCAAGAAACTTTACAAATTGAAGCAGAAGCTGTGAAAATGGCCAGTGCACAGCAGCTGAAAGAACCGCAGGATTTCACATGGGCAGGGTGTGAATGGCTCAGGTCTGGCTGAAGGAGCACAGACAAAGAGGCACAATGCTGGTGTAGTCAGATCCCGACTTCTCCTCCAGTGCAGGTGGGACAAAGGGGCTGGGGAAAAATGAAGATGGAGGGATAAGACCTAAGTATTTCCTTGGATCTAATTCCAGATTTATCCATTCTGATGTGATCCAGAGAAAACTGTCAAAGGAATGACATCTGTCAGAACAGGTGGAAGACCTAAATTTGATCAATCTCTTTGCTTCTGTGCTGAAACAAAAATTAATTTCCATGTTACTAACCCTTATGATACTTAACTGTTGTTATGGTCTCACTGAGAGATCAGGAGAGATTTGGAGACCTATTATTTCCCTCAAAAAACCCCTTCTACACCACCTCTGGTTCTGAAGAAAAACATTACAGATTTAATCTGTTAGAATGTCACTATTTTTCTCTGAAAAGTAGTGACATTAAAACAGCCCATTTCCCCTCAGCAGATAATTTAAAGGTACAAGTAGGTTAAAATTGATAATTCTTCCTGCTAATTCTGGATATATTTTAAGATGCATTTGTGTTTGAACAAGATCTTTGAAAAAGATCATTAATTGAAGCTGTCTGGCTCTGTCATCCTGCCCTCCCATTCTCCACCCAATGAATCAGTAAATTGTAACAAGAGAATCTGGCTAAACAAGTTCCTAATTCAAACGCCATCTTATGGACAAAGAAGTCTTTGAAAATAGTATCCGTCATCTGGCTCCTTGCGATGGAGCGGAAAGTTGTTTTTTTACTGTTCACGGAATTCATCTCTCCCTTCAGCGCCGTCAAATGTTGAGTGTGGTGCAGTATGAGAGAGCGGAGCTCAGGGAGAGGAGAGGGAAGGGGGAGGCCTCTGTCAGAGGAGCCTAGGGCAAGCAATTTCCTGCCAATTAACACACAGCTAATGATAATATTTCTCCCAAGAATAGAGTTTCAGATAAGGAGAAATTTTATACTGGTTGATTCCAGGTTACTGATAGAGCTTCCTTTCTAAGGGCCAGTTGTCTTCTGGGTGGAGTGATCGGCTTCAGCGCCGGCAGTACGGGGTCTCCAAGCATGCACAAGCCAGGCTCCAGGCTGGCTTGATCACAGAAATGAGATGATTGGCAGAAGAGACCCACTTCCCAACAGAAGGAGATCTCAACAGCAGCCTCTGAAGTTCAGCACACAACTTGTCACGGCTGTTTTTGTGTGGGTATCACTAAGCTATAGCTCTCACTGCAAGCCCCAATTGCATTCATAGGCAGATTTGCAAAGTTCACTGTGCAGCACTACAAAACTAAATTAATTTATCGGTATAAAACGATTCAGAGCCCAGCACTGTGCTATCCATGATAATAAACTAACAAAACAAAATACTTCTGACTACTAGTAATCTATAATCTATATTTCAAATGTGTTCATTAATGTCCTTGTAAAGAAACCTACTCTTGGTATGGGGGCAATTTTACATTTTTTTCTTTTCCTTTTTAGCAGTTGGAGTACCTGAGAGCAATGGAGCACAAGGAAATCAGAATAAAAGACATTTGTTCTAAGTATAAATGCACAAGGCATTTTGTGTGAGGAGACCAGACCCTTTTCCTTTACTCTCCTGCATCTTGTAGCTTCTTTGAGAAGGCTGGTGGGAAGAGGTTAAAGGTTACCTAGAGCTGCCAGTGAGAGTGAAAAATGGTGGATAGTGCCCCTGTTCTTGACTGTGAGTTCCTTTATTTCCTTTTGTCATGGCAATACCTTCCCAGGGAAGGCCTGAATGTTGCAAATTAGTGTTCCAACTTATCTTTCTAATTACCTCTTCAGGTGCAATACTGAGCCAGCTGCTTGCATGAACAAAAGAAACTGCTCAGTAGTGTCTGTGTATTGGTATCTGCCACAAACTTCTTTTAGGCTTATCAAGTATCTGGCTCATTGTTAAACAAAAACAGTAACAGAATTTCCCCTAATTTTCTGGGGAAGTAAAGATCTTTCCATGAAGACTTCAGCCTCTTACAAATTATTCTAGGAAGAAATCTCAACTTGTACCAATACTTCTGAAAATGACACAATTAGAAGAATGTCTGATAAAATCAAATATGTGAGCTGAGTTTGAAGAAGCAAGAATTGGGTGCTGCTAAAAATGAGAGAAATAGGGCTGGGGAGGGTGAATTCTGCTAAAGTTGTGCGAACAAGAGCTGCAGCTTTTATTTCCCACCACATGCTTCTTGGGCACAAAGGAAAACTCCCTGTAATGGGAAAGGATGATGATTTTGGTGACCACACATGAAAGAAGTCTCAGGAGAAACATTCAATTCTTAGCTTGTTCAGAACAGAAACCTTGGAAACTTGAAACAAATTCCCAGGAATGCTGTTGTCTGTCATGCTCAGGCTGCCTCCAAGCACACAAGTCTTCCTGGGAAAGAGGATGCTGCCATGGAATACTCCTTCCAGGTGATAAAAGCTGTGGTGTTCTGCAAGAATTGTCACCAACAAAGAATTGCAGAAACTCAAAAGACAAGACAAAGATATAATAGACCATTGTTTAGGACTTTATATGTAATCACAGACAACAAGACTTGAGCAGGATACTGAACCCATCCTGACAGATGGTGGTCCAGCCTCCAGCCAGGGAAGGAAGATTAGGTTAACCCAAACAAGGCTGGCCTAAACAAGCTGGTAAATCAGGCAGGCACATCAAGGCATCAGAATCTGAATCAAAGCCTATTGTGGTGGAAAAATCTCTTAAGGACAATCATCAAAGCAGACTGAACTCTTACTAACAATAAAAATACACACAGACAAAAAAAAAAAATTTACATGGGACTTATGGCCAGACAATATCCTTATCAAGCTATACTCAAGCATGTAAGTGTGAGTTGCAGTGAGGTGAAAGAGCTCAGTGCAATGGACCAAAGGGCTGTCTTGGGTGCATGACTAAATAAAATCTGAATGGCTGGGTATCTGGATCTAGCTAGAAATGCTGACTCCTTATAAAAACTAGCCTTCAAGCTTTTCTTGTGAATCTGGCCAGTGTATAAATTTTCATTTTCAACACTGACTGGAAGATCCTGTCACTAAGGAACTATCCTCAGAAAAAAAACCCTTGCAATGGTATGTCAAAAAACACCAACCAACTGACCGACTGACTGACCAACCAACCAACAAAACAAAACAGTTTTTGGGTAACAGAAAAATGGAAACATGTTTTTCTGTATTTTATTTATATTTCAGTGTCTGTGTTTGTATGGTGGTCCAGAGCATTGAATGCAAATCCCCTGATCATCCCCAGTGAGTAGGAACTGTTTTACTTTGCAGAGTAGTTTTGGTGTTCACTAGCACAATTGCTTGTGGACAGTGCTAAGCCAGAGCTGGTTTGGATGCACAACTTAATGAGCTCCAGTCTGTAACGGAGACCTGGGAGTCTAAGTCGATGCATGGTTCTTTGGAGAGCTTCAAAATACATCCTTGGTGGGAATATTTGGCTCAAGCAAGCAGACCACCTCAACCAAAGAAAGGCTCCCAAACTGCTAACAGGTCAGATGTAGGGGTTTCAGCACTGAGTGGCTTCAATGTACTGATCTACCCATGTTCTCGTAAATAACTTTAGACACAGCCTTACTGACTCAAAAGATGCCAACTGTTTACTATTCCCTAATGAATAGTTCCAGAGCTGTGATTCCAGCTCACAGCAAATTATTACAGCCAAAGTATAATAAATAAATCAGTATTTATATAAAGTCATGAGGAAAAGTGCAGCTGATTAGACATTCATTAGAGATTAATTTCCAAACGATAGACTGAACAAAATCTGATGTGATACAAAAGTTTTCATTTAAACAAACCCACAATGCTCTGGTCATATTATGAAAACAGCTAATGCATTCTTATTGGCTTTTCATGTTTAGCCAACCCTGAATAAATTTATTAAAATTACAGTTTCGCTGTGTATATTCTGTTTCACTAATAGTGGAACATTATCATTTTGCCACAGAATAAGAAGGGAAAGGTGAAATTCAAAGTGTTTTTAGAAGCTGATTTCAAAATCAGCTTGGAGAGGTCTTTGATGGGTTCTGGTGCTGTGGCACCTGAGGTAATTTAGACAGCTGATCAGCTCATTCAAGTCCACACTCAAACAAAATGGTTGCTTTCCCTCCCTCTCATAATTTAGAAAAAAGTTGCTTGTAAATGTCAGGCTTTAAATGTAAAAAGTAAAACCCTCTGCAGAAAATTCAGTTGCTTCAGTTATCAATTTAATACAAAATACTGCAAATATTTCTTCATCTATTATGTAGCTCTTCATCATACACTCACTATTTTGTGTGTTTATAGAGTTCAAGCATGTCTGTTCACATCACGTGAACAGAGCTGCTGCCCTCACTGGGAATTTTCTTTCCTTTTTTGCATATAGGATTGTTCCAGTCGCTAAAAGCTACAATCTACTGAAGATGACCTATATTTACTGCATTATTATACTGTATCTTCCCTGGTACATTGCTCTTAGAAGGCTGGGACATTGTATACTATAGCAGAGGTATGTACAGGTTTATATTATAGATTTCAGCAGCTTAATTTCAGTTGCAGAGGGCAACAGAGCGACAGCCAGGTAAGAGACCTGTTAAAATATGGTGAAGGATAAAAAAATAATACTCCTTTTACTTTCAGTCCCAGGGAGCTAGGGACATGATCATATTAAGCTACATACAGTTACTTAATTTACATGAGACTGTATGTCTTGATACTGACGAGCCTCCCTCTCTCTGATGCAGAAAAGCTGTGGGTCCAGCTGATTTCAACAAGCACGACAAGGGCTCTGCATGTCATGGACTCAGCCAGTGACCAGCAATGCAAAAATGTAAAAATGGACTCTGGAGAACATAATGCAACTTTTACACAGCTGTCCTCACAAAATGTAGTTAAGGCAGGTAAATTCTTAATACCAATTTTACACAAAGATGAGACAGGAATTCAGGTGTTGCTTTGTCCTGATTCCACATACTTCTGTAAGAGGCTGGGCTCTAGCTAAGCACTTTGATTTTCTGATTGGAAGGCAATGTCCAGTGAACTGCTTGTTCCTCCATCTTTTCCTGCCCACAGATACCTCTGCCCATCGTACAGAGAGAAAAAGCTGAGAAACAAAAGGCCCTATTTCTATTGTCTTAATGCATCACATTCATGATCTGAGAGTAGCCATCTGCAGGGATGAAAGGAAGGGTGAGTGAATGAGTCAGGTACAGAACAAAGCCAGCCAAAATTCTACCAGAAAGTAATATTTACATCTGAACAGAGCTGAACAGAGAGAGAAAGGAACATAGGGAAGGCAGAATCCCTTTCCAGCCCAATCACTAACAACTCTAAGTCTTGGAATATGGTTGTTCTCTGTCTCAGAGAGATTTAAGGTGCTACATGCCTCAGAGCCACTGGAGGGGTCTGGGTCAGAGGCCTGCTTGGCAGCACTCTGGCAGGAAGGACGAGCTAGGGCACCCCAGCTCTCCCCACCCCAGCTCTGGGCAGCAGCCACAAAGCCAGGCCTTCCCCTTCTGGATGACCCATAGGTGTTCATTCAAGTTAGTGTATTTTGAAAGCCCCAGCTACCATCTGAATGTCAAATGTTGAAGAGTAGTGACTTTCAGAGGCATTTAAACCAGGACATTCTTCTTTGCCGTATTTCTGGGTAGGTTTTTTTAATTTGGGTGGATGGTATGTCACCACATGCCCTGTCCCCAGGCAGCTGCAGGGCTGCAGGCTGCCTGCAGAAGGAGAATGGGCTGGAAATGTTGAGTTTTTTGCTGTGGTTGTTTGATTTGCAATTCCAGCAGCCACTCCATAGTGCAATGAGATTCCTTCAGTGCCTTCTGCCTGAGTAGCCAAAAGCCCTACCCTGGAGCCCAGGACAGGTGACAGCTTTTTTTTTTTTTTTTAAAACGTCCTTTTCAATGGTGGGATGCTGGGTGGTTGGCCTGATCCAGTCTCCCAGCTACTTGGAGCTGATCATGTTTAGTAAGAGAATTCAGAGTCCCAGATATTGTGAAACCAGAATGAATGCAAATAATTGAAACTTTTGCACACAAATTTGCCACTAAGCAAACACAGTGACTTAAATGCAGGTTATAAACTCAGGAAAAAGAGAATATGCAGTGAAAAAAATATTTCAAATGTTGGTCCTGCGGAGACTTTTACACTAATTACTTTTGACAAACACTGAGAATGAAAGGCTGCATCGATATGCTAACATTACTCACAGCAAAGTGTGGTTTTAGTCTGCTACACCATTCATCATCTGCCTGATCTCTCTGCATCTTGCAGATTAGAGCAAGGCTAACATGTCTGGGTTTAATTGGACATGCCCTCTTCTGCCCATAGATTTTGTCTGGAAGGAAGGGAGATTCTGAGGACCTTCTTTACATTTATGTGGGATTTCTGCAAGTCCAATGGCCCAGCTGGAACTACTATGTGGTAGCAATCTCAGCTTACTCAGTGTCCAAAAACCCCAGACATTTCCACTGCAATGCACAGATGATCTTCTGGCAGTACCTTGTTACGTTTTTTCTTGACAATATCTTTGCCAGCATTCTGCGGAAAGACATATAACAGTTCTGGTCTAGAAAAAGAGCCCAAGGAAAAAGATCTGATATGAACCCTGGCCATCATTTCCACTACAATTAGTAATAAATTTCTAAACTTGGGTCCTAACAGCTACAATGCTAATATATGTGGACCCAGAAGTGCCAGAAGCTTCAATCTGGAGATCCCATGCTGGCACCATGAAAGCTAGCTTGGTATGAAGGCTGCAAAAAATATCCTTCTGGGAATCTGTTTGGGAGGGGTAGGGTATGTTCAACTGCTGGATATGAACAGAAAGAAAAGGTTACCAAGTTTTACTTTTGTTAGAAAGTAAAATCCAGCAGAATCTGCTTTTTGGTGGACATCAGGGTGAAAGGGAAGATGCAACTAAACCTTTCTAGCCTCTTTCTTGCTTCTGAAATAACTCAAAAAACTATTTAGAAAAAGAAGAAACTGCAGTACTTTTAATCATCACCAGCAGATCTTTAACCTCACAGGAAACAGAAAAGGAAGGACATATTGTAAAATATCCAGACAGACTAAAGGTCATTCTTCTTTCTCTGGGGATGAAACATTGCCTCTTGCCTTAAGGACAAATATGCATCTGCTATATACATGCTGTCACACAGAACATCCACATCTCTTCACCGGCACGTGATAGTGGCACACCAAGTTTACATTTGAAAAGAGAGATAGGCATGGCAGCAGTGAGCAAGCAAGCAAGAAACATAATAGAAAAAAACCCAAGAAACTTCGCCACAGTGACAGAAAGATTGACCCAAGCCAGAAATATTTAGTGGCTGTGTAGTTAAAAACATGTACATTACATCAAAAGATTATTCTTGTGGAGTGTAAGTTGGGAGGTAAGAATTTGGGAGGTCTGATGAAGCAGCCCAAAGCAGAATACACTTTCTAGAACTCACCAACACTTCGACAGATTTTGGGCAGTTCACAAAACTTGCAGGACACGCAAAAACAGCACAGAGTAACCAGGCTGGCTGGGATGGTTACAGGAAGCTGAGGGGCAACCAAATATGTGCCACCCCTGCTACACCATTCCCTGAGGTGAAACACCTTGGCTGGATGCTGTCCTGCCTGAACACATTCCTTTACACACAAAAAATTTCTTTAGGTTCTTGCAGTCAGTTGCTTCATTTTTCAGCAGGTGGTCTAAGACCTACCAGGGGCCACCAGCTGAGAATATGGCTGCAGATAATTCACACATTAGATGGGACCTTTTTTCTCTTTTCCTCTTGAAAGTCTGAGGGCCTACAAGGGGTGGTGGTGCTCAGAGGCAAGTGCTTGTTCCCTTAGGGCTCTGGTGCAGGAGGGATGGCTTCACTGACCACTACACACAGGGCTGTTGGGATCTGCTTGCCCTTCTGAGGCCACCCTGTCATTCAGGGAAGCAGAAGGGCTCCCACTTTTCATAGCTAGGAGCACAGAAGAGGAAGATTTTCATCTCCAACTCCTCGTGCCTTCAGAAGGAGTGAGCAGATGGGCCTTCCAGCAACACAACAGTGCTGCTAATGAGAAGGCTGAGGGGGAGCTGTGGGCAGAAAGGAGGAGGTTGAACATGTGGATGGTTCTTCCTGCAGCACTTCAGGACCTGTTGCTCACTCTTACATGCTCATAATATCCTTAAGCAGCAGAAAAAATAATACTCTGTAAAGCTTCTCTTAAATGGGGTATTATCAGCAAGCTTACTCTTTGACTACTAACATTAGTTGCACCAGAGGTTTAGGCTGGATATCAGGAAAAATTTCTTTGCTGACAGGGTTATCAAGCATTGGAACAGGCTGCCCAGAGAAGCGGTGGAGTCACTATCCCTGGAGGTATTTAAAAGACATGTAGAGGTGGCTCTTCAAGACATGGTTTAGCAGTGGACTTGGTTGTGCTAGGGTAATGGTTGAACTCAAGCATCTTAAAGGTTTTTTCCAACCTAAGGATTCTATGATTCTAATTATAGAGAAATAATAAGAAATGATAATTCAGAACCACTAAGTTAAACTATCAAAACCAGTAAAGGGTTCTGTTCTACCAGCTGAGGTGCCAACTCTCACACCCTCCATGCCAAGTCCTGCATAGGGGTTAAGAGGGCAGAAGGTCACAACACCCTTAACACATGGAGAAATGACAAAACACTGGGTTCCAATCATGCCCAGAAAATACTTGAAATCCTTGAGCCTTGCCTTAGCTTAACCACCCAACATATGAACATTTCAAAATATAAATTGTCAGTAATGCCCTTATTCTACTCTGAGGCTGGAATCTGTATGGTCTTTGTTGCTGCCTTGGACAAAGATGACCAGGACTCAGCTACACACTCCAAGGGAAGGAAACAACCTAGGAGAGTCACTGAAAAAGTCTGTCTTGAGCAGATGAGCTCAGGGAGAGATGCCTTGTCAGGGTGTGAATAGCCCATAGGGAGACGCTGCTCTCTCCATCAGCGCATCCCCCACTGTGCAGCTGTTGTCCTTTCCACAAAAGACATGCACCATCCAGGTAGCTGTGTCAGGGAGAGAGCTGGAGACAGCTGGAGACAGCTGTTCAGGAGAGCCCTAACATCTGGGGAGAATGGCAAAATCCATACAGCACCTCTCTGTCACAGAGAGGCGAGGACAGCTCTCTCTTCCTGCAGCTCCTCTCCTGAAGGGTTTATAGCTTAGGTAGGTTCCTCTTCTATTGGCCGAGAGAACTGAACTGCTCACTGAGGGCCCTCAGGGGAGGCAGAGCCTGTGTACGGCCTGGAGAGGTGGGACGAGGCCAGGACAGGGAAGAGAGGGAGCGGGAGGATTCTCTAGCAGGATTGAGGGAATGGGGCTGCTCAGCACTCCCTGCCCCGCCGCACCCCCCCGGGAGCCACAGGCTTGGGGTATGAGGACAGTAGTGCCACCAGCAGCCAGTGCCTGTCACCTTTGAGAGCTGGTGCCATTGTCCCAGTGACTGGCACCGAAGATGTTAATTCCCCCTTAGGGGAAGACGAGCTGGGGATTTCACATCTTTAGGAGGCTGGGCTTTCAGCAACCACACCACAGAGGGTGGGAGACACAAATCCCTTTAGAGAGAGACTGAATTGCAGCAGCGTTGAACAGCTTGAGCTGCAGAGGGGCCAGAGGAATCTCTCACTACTCCACACCCTGTAAATCCTTTGCTAATTGCTTTATTGCCATTATTTGGGAAGATAAAGGAAAAGGATTAATTAACTAAGAAAGAAGAGCACGCATCTCCCTAGATTGCCTCCATTAATTGATAGGGGAGGGAGAAAAATCAATTAACAAATTCTTTTACCTTTCTGATCAGTCTGGAAACAGAACTGTGGTGTTTTTTGGGAGGGCAGGAATAGAAAGCAGTTAAAAAGCCAGTCTGCTCCCCCAACCAGCTACAGTTCATTCATCCAATAGTTTGCAGTTTACACCACCTAATCTGGTGGTGTAAAGGCTGTGCTTTGCAGATATTTTGCAGCACTATAACAACAGGCAGAAGCATAAAAATGTCAGAGAGATGAAGCTTATGGGCACCAAGTCTAATTTTGCTGTCTCACTGTTAGCAGAGGGCTACTTGATTGTATCATGAAACATAGAGCTCTGAAAATAATTATGACATGGACACTGGTGTCCCCTGGCATTGTAAGTTACATCATGTTTTTCTGTAATGTATGAGAAGGAGCAAAAGAGGAAGAAGACAAGAATACTTCATTTTGCTTGTCTTCTTGAACCTTTATACAAATTCAGAGCTAGACTGAGACGCAGGAATCTACCCAAGATTCCTTTCATATGGCATATTAGTTGAAGGAAATGAATGGTCCCCCAGGATAAGGCCTCAGAGGAAAGGAAGCATTTGATGAATGAGGTTAGAAAGGTCTCCATGTAGCTGTGTCATGCCTCAGTAAAGGCTTCTCCAGACAAGAATGATAGTGGTTTCCACTGCCTATACAAACAAGGGAGGATATTCAGCATCTGTGTTGCAATGTATAAAAAATAAACAAATAACAACAACCATCAGAAACCCAACACACCCTATTTCTACAGTTTCAGCTACAGCAATTGTAGCAAACCAGATTTAATGTATTCAATTGTTTAAGCACCATAAATCATTACTCTGTGTTAAAAAACAAAGATGGGGGGACAGTTGTAGTTATCAACTGGGAATTACACAATTTGAATCTGTTGTCTTGGGCAGTGATTCTTAAGTTTCTTAAGTTTCTGTCACTGTCTCCCAGGGACGAAATTAGTGAATAAAGGAGAAAAAGAGAGCACAGGCACTGAAATACAGTGAAAAAACTGCAAGAGAGGGACAGAGCAAGCTAATAAATAAAACAAGAGCCTGAAGGGAAGAGCCGCTTTGTCAGAATATAAATATTTCCCTTCCCCTTTTATCTTTAATGTGGTGCGAGGAGCTTATTAAGGGGAAGTGCAGTTCTGTCCCTGGAGTCCATCCACATAACCATGTAGGGAGCTCAGTCCAACACAACCGATGCAGCCACACACACATAAACTCTTCTCTGCTGGAAACAAATGTAATGTACCAAGTAATAAAGGGGAAAGCAGGAACCCACGGTGGTCATTACAACTCTTATCTTGCAGGCCCTGGTGCTGCTTTACATTAATGGGCACCAGTGTTGCCAGGGGCCCTGGTCGGGGAGCTCTGCTCTCCTCAGGTCTCAGCTGCAGCCTGGGAAGAACAAGCCTTATCCTCCAGGTACTGCAATACAGGAAGAACCAATGTGGCAGCTTATAATAAAGCCAAACTTATGTTTGGGTGAATAAAAAGAGGGAGTGTGTGAAAGAGTGTGTGTAAAGAGGGAAGTGCTGCACTACGAAGAGACTACACTGTGCACTAAGCAGGGAAAAGCTTTTCCTTCTAACCATGGCTCGGCACAGCTGTGCCTGGCAGCCTGGCTTGCCTTCCTGCAGTGCCATACTGGGTCCCCTGCACAGAGAGAACAGTCAAGCATGAAACAAAATTTTGTGTTAATGGCTCCTCTCTCCAAGATCTGGTTTCCCATAATGACTTGGTTCCCCTTCCCAGTGCTGGCACTAGCATCTCTTTGCCGGCCTTCAAGATGTTCGACCATATGGCTACACAAAGCTGCACCATCAGTCAAAGCCTGCAAGTCAGGAAGGGGACAGTTTCAAATTGCTGCCAGCAGATCCTTTCCCACTATTTTCCTTGCCTGAGCTGTCATAGATACAGGTGTGAACCTGGCTTCTTTACTGCTTCATTCTTTTCATCTACCCTTAAAAAAAAGCCGGGGTGGGGGGGGAGGGAAGAAGAGAGCAAAAAAAAAGAGCTTTGCATTTCCTCTACTCAGGCCTTAAAATGAAAAAATGAAGGGAATTCATTGTTGGTCCTTGCTGATCCCTCCACCCCTACTGTTGCACCACTGCGGCCCTTTGAGCATGACAAAACGAGCTCCCCAGGCTTGATTATGCAAGCCACTAATTCCTCCTCTAGGCAAGGGGGTGCTTGAGCTCCGTGGCTATACAATTTGGGTTTACCCAGCTTTTGGTTTTGTTTCTGTTTGTAGGGGCAAACACTTCAGCATTTTTACACTAAAAATGGACCAGATTTTTCTTTTAGCTGTATGCTAGCGAACAGGAAGAGACTGTCACATACAGACTCTTTTCAACTATTTTTCAGAAACATTTTGGGTTTTCTTCCATGATGCTTCCACATGAGCTCCTATCCCAATTGCAATTTTTTCATCATGTTTGAAAAACAGATGACTTCAAATACTACCAGTAAACTGAATTTTCTTGAAATGGCTTTCAACAAGCAATTATTTTCAAAAGTGATTTTGATATAAATGTGTGAAAAATATGTACTTTCAAATCAATACTTTTAAAGATGTACAGAAGCAACAATGAATTTTTATACAACCCCCTTGCCAGTTCTTGGATTTTTTTAGCCGGTCCTGTTAGGAAATGAGTCCTCAGATTCTAGCGAATTATTTAGCAAAATACCATTTATGCTGACTCTCTCAGCTGCCTGCCTTCAGTTACAGCTTCCCTGGAGTGGATAAGTGCCTCTGAAGAAGCTCAGAAGTGGCCTGGGTCTCCTCCCCACCCATATCCCTGGTGGTGGGCACCTGCAATCGGAGAGCATCTTAAAGGGAACGTTGGTCTAGCTTAAAAAAAAGTTAATAAAAACAAAAACTGCCCAGCTTTAAAATACGTTTTTGAAGCAAATCTAATTTTTAGATCTTTGATGTTTTAAGGACAGCTACCCTAGAAATTCTTGGAAAACAGAATGCTACTCTAGAATACTGTCAAGCAAATTTGGAGTCTGGTGAGTAGCTATTATTCAGCTGTTCAGGCTGCTTCGGAGAGCCCAAACTCCCCATATCTGAGTAATATCTAGGGACCAACACCTATAGACTTTACTCACAAAGAGCTGACCCTTGTGGTCAGGGAGAGTGTTGAGTCACAGAAACAGATGGAAATCAGATGGCTGCAGCTGCTCCCACTGCCTTGCCCTGCCCTTCTGCTCCCCTGCAAGTGGCTGCCCCTCATGCAGGGATCTCTGGGGCAAAAGTAATGTGGTTCCAGGAATCACCTCAGTTTGCAGCTCAGAGAAGGGAAGTAAACCAGTGCCAAATCTGAACAGCTCCAATACAGTGAGGCATGCAACACCAGTCCTAGAATGGATCTGAGTTGAGCTCAGTTGTCCTTGCCCTGGAGGAAGCGATCTCTGGCACAGGGCAGGGGAATGTCTGTGGACAGTCACCACTTCGTCTTTCCACATGCTTTTTCATGAGTCATCATCCTTCTCTACTACAATGATAACTTGCATGAATAAGATGTCACTGAGCAGAAAATGGCTTTACTGTTATGCCTAGAAAAACACCAAGGATTACACTGCACTTGGATAATACAGTGATAACAATGAAGCCTACTGCCTCCTGAACCAGAAGCCACTGGTGTGATGCTGCCTAATTCAAATTCAGGTAAAAACAATTAATAGCACCTCACAAATTCCCACAGATCAGCAACCTTTGAAAAATACTATCAATGTCCATACAGAGTTTCCAGGATCAGCACTCCTTCACCATCACCAAACACACCATGTGGGGCAGCTTCTAGGATACTGCCGGAGGACTTGTTTGCTTTGCCCAGAAAGTAATTATTCTAATATTAGACCTCATTTCCCTACATTATTCACCCCCCCCACCAGCAACAGCCTTTATGAAAATAAACCAGTAGAAGTTTGGCAAAGACACCAGCACTAACATTTCTGCTTCAGCAGTTGCACTTTAATAGCTGGAATTTCAGTTTTCACACCCCAGGCAAAATCCTGCACCTACAGAAGCACGGAGCTGGGAGGCAGGGTCAAACAGAGGGATGCTACCTATTGCTGTTCCCAGCACCACTTCCTACAGCGCACGTCTTGGCGAGACCCTCACTCCTCTACCAACGTGCGGGACCAGCCCCTGCCCGATGTGCCCAGCTCCCCCAAGTGGGGCCGGGAGCAGCACTGCGGGACAGGCTTTTGCAGTGACCTCGCGGGGACCAGCACACGCCTGCTCACTCACGTCAGAAAGGAAACAGTAACCTGCCGACCTTTATGATTTCCTTCAAAACTCGATTTTTTGTTTTTCTAGGAATAACTTCTGCTCCAAGTGAAACCCTCAAGCCTGTTTGTAAATACTCGAGTAGCACAAGCTCAGAACATTTTGGAGTGCTACCATATTAATGTTTTCTGAGATGGTGTGTATCTTTGCAATTTTCAAATACTGTTGCTTTCTAAAATGGGCCATGAAGCCTCCCTTACCTTGTAGTATGGATCCCTGCCTATTAAAAAATGCGCCATCAATATGACCAAGTCCACCATTAAAATCACAGCTTGTAGCAGCTGACCAAAACATGGCTTTCTATCAGGTCAATAAATTACAATAATTGAAAGAAAATCAGCTCACCCCAACAACATGGTTCAACAAACTCCCCCAGCAAACTGCATCCAGTTGCACTTGTGTAAGCAAAGCAAATGAGAAACAGAGTTAACATTTGAGCTTGAGAGCTGTACAGCTGTCTTTGAGATGCTATGAGTTTTCAGTTATCTCTAAACTTAAGGGGATGATCTGTGGCAGCAATGAGAGCAGGACGTGTTATTTTTAGAAGTCAGGAGTGAAACAATCCACTATAGCAAGCACATAAGAATTTGGCAGCAAATTATGATTTGAGAGCCCTGAGTACCTTCCCCAGACTGAGTCTGTGGATTACAAAAGACTGTAACATGTTTTAAGTCACAAACAGTTTCCTAGAATTTTAAGTAATTTAAAAACCAACAAACAAAACAACAACAAAACAACCAAAAAAAAAAACCACAAAAACAAAAACAAACCAAACAACCAACAAAACCCACCAAAGACTGAGAAAAAAACCCTATACAAGTATATATACATTCACAAAAAGTAACTGAATGCCTATTGTTCCAAGGTCTAGCAAAGAAAAGAATTTGTAACTGTGGTACAGGCAAATGTAGGAGCTGCAAATGGCATGAGGATTGAGACTGAATTCAGAGCAGAATTGCAGATGCTACTTTGAATTTCCCAGCTTTGGTAGGTGCAAACCAGACATACGATGTTATTTCTTTTTAGCCCATATGAGAAAACATTACATGCAGCGGAAATCTATTTCAGACAGCACTGTTTCTTTAGCAGAATGGGATTTCTGTGATGATTTGCTTTGCTCCATCTGCTTCTAATTATCGCTCAATTCAAACAGCTATTTCTGCATTGACTTGCAGGAATCTCAGAAGGCACCTTCTACGTAGGCAAGAAGCATAGCCCATAAATAATTTCAAAAAGTATTAAAGAGGGGAAGCTTCATAGCTTTTCATTCCGATCTGACTATGTGGTATTTAAATAAACCTCTGTGGCTTTCCAGTAACATAGTAGGAACTCCCAGGTGGCAGGGCTGGGGGAAGAGAGGGAGGAGAGCACTAAACATACTAATGAACTTGTAATTAAGAAAATGGGCCCTCATTCCCTGCAGAGACTCCATGAGGAGGGAACTTATTTGAAGTGCTGCTTTCTGGTTCCCCTTCCTCCATGGAAGGAAATTGGCTGAATATCTCCAGCGCCAGGCACAGTACCATTGGTCCCAGCTCCAAGAGAGTGTAGTCAATGCAGACTGACACCAAGGCAGAAACCATAGTTTAAAAACAAGTGATTAAAATAAAAAATAATAAAAAAAAAAGTAAAGGAGAACATGTGATGCTCCACAAACCTCAGGATCCCAGTTTCTCAGGAGAGCCATCTGTAGGCAGTGGTGTTGGCCCTCCGCCTCTTTCCCTTAAACAGCATTGCTACAGTGAAATGCAGTTTGGTCACTGCAGCCTGGGGACCCTTGTGGAAAGGGAAATTCTCCACACAGCATCATTCACCTCCAGAGTTTGCAGGGATGCAGCAGGAAGTAGTCCTACACAGCAAACCTTCAAGAGTCCTCTAAGCAGAGAACCACCATGGCAAGTGGGTGTCCAAGGCATGACTGGGACCAAAGGAAGAAATAATTATTTTTAAGAGTTTAAATGTAATTGTGGAGAGCAGTGGTTAATTTGTGCAAGCCCATTAAGAAGAGGGAAAAGTAATCAAAATGTTTGTTTCTCTTTTCAATCCAATTTTGAAAGTAGAGTCAGTTAAGGAAATTTCACCCTAAATATAGGATGGTAAGTGATTGGTAATTTAAGCGTTCATGGGATGAGGAGACAGGATTTTGTAAACAGAGTCTTAGGGATTCCTTAGCCTCTTAAGACATCTGGCAGATTCTGTATTGAATAACAACTCGTCTTCTCTTGTTTTCTAAGCTTTGGAAACAACATATTTCTGGAGGCTGCGCTCATCTTTAGTGAGTCTTAACCAAGCAAAGATAAACCATTTGTTTAAACATCAGGCAGTGGCTTCCTGCCTGTATGACTGTTAGATGGTAGAACCACGTCCCAAGAGAGATGACAATAGCCCCATTATTCCAGGCATTTAAAATTAGAGTAATTATACCACTGTCGTACGTAATAGCAGGACCTAAAAGATATAATGGATCTTTCCCATCTCTTATTTTGGGCTAAATCCAGGTCTTCTTCCTCCATAAACAGAGATTGGGGCTTTGATGAGTATCCTGCTTTCCATTTTTGTTTCCATTGAAACAAGTGAAAACTCAAACAGGACAAGTGCAAGCCTTCCCTCTGTGCATTAAAGAAGATTTAAAATGTAACCCCAAAAGGATCTATAGAAAAACAAAACTAAACCAAGGTTGGGCATAAATGACAAAAGGCATATCACAATGCATCTGACCATTGCAGCCCCCCTCACAACCAAATGGCATCAAGAGGAGAGTGATCAGAGCAATCAGTCGCTATGTCCTCACCAGCCCTGGGACAAACACAATGCTGTATTCACAAATATTGTGGCGCTATCTGCAGTGAGCTGAGAAATTAATGCACAAACTTGAGAAACTTGGCTGTTTTTCATTAAATTGGTATGTACCTCAGTTGTAACAGCCTTACATTGCTAGAGCTGCATGCAGAAATGCTCCTTGGTAAGAGGCTGGTCACCTTAATGGCAGCTGACAAATGAACAGCTCTATGGAACTGGCTGGCCCAAGGAAGGAGAACCAGTTTTTTTTTAGCTTTCCTGCAGATTTTCCTGCAGGTTTTTGTAATTGGGCAGCTCCTTCAGGAAGGACATAGAGATCAGGTGTTGAGCGTTTGTCTTTGGCCTCAGAAACCGAAGGGGGGTTTATTGAAGGGGAAATCACACAGAAGGAACAAAATCACTGGGTTTTGGAGGAAAAGGGAGGTCTGATAGATAGTCCAGACTAAGTCAAAGATCCATGGTATGGACAAGATATCTGATGGAGTATAGTTCTGGAAAGGGGAGCTTCAACCACAAAGACACTGGTCAGCTTCCTAAAAAACATTGCACGTTTATGAGAGCAAGTAGATAAGGCTATGTTTATTTTTGTTTGGATTCTAATAGTTTTAGAATTATAAAGCAAGGAGTGACTCTGCTAGAGAGCTTTGCAGGTCTGTGAGTAATTTTCACAGACACTGGAAGAAACTCAGGATAAGCTGAAGCATCCATGAGACTGGGGCTCCTGCAGAAACCAAGAGAAGGTGACCGGCCCATGGAGCCTGGGACAGATCCATCCCAAGCAGTTCTTCTCCTGATGTTGCCCAGGCTGATATATAACATATCCTAGGGCATATAGAATCAGCCAAAATCAGCTACAGCAGTCTGGAAAGTGTATAGCCACCATACCAGGTCAGAAGCCTCTTTTAAGATTTAAAGGATCAGCAAGTAAGTTTGTATGTGTCTATGGTACATCCAGATTCTCAAAACAGGATCTTTCTCACTGATGGAAAGAAGACAGCAGACACTAATGTCATCTTTTCCAACTGTTTCTGGAATCTTCCCATCTTCATACTGCAGTGTACTGCACCCAGACATAATGAGGACAGGGCCTGGCTGATAATACTGCTGCCAGCAGAGAATTTGTCTTGTTAAAAAAGTACCCAGCCTAAGAAACTGACATAGGAAGGGATTTCCAGGGTTCTGTACCAAAGGCTCTCTGCAGCCCTAAAACTCTGAGAAAGATTAAATTCCCTTTAAAGAAACAGGGGATTTCAAAGTATCATGCAAGGGTTAAAATGTAACTGACGTCCTCAATGAACTGCCGAGCAGGGATGAGCAGATCAACTTCAGGTTTTGTTTTCTTATTCAGGGATCTTAGAGATAAAGGCAATTGTCAGCCTGCTAGCTCATCCTTGTGAATGCTTTCTAAAGTTTTCCCCAACTCGATCACAAATATGGAGGACAGCGCTACTTCCCTGTATCCTTTGGGATACTGCTTCATGAACAAATAATTATTTTATAAATCCATGATGCAAAGAGTTTTACCTTTCTCCCTGTGGGAAGCCACCTCCCCTCCAGCAGCATCCCCTTCCTTTTGTCACCTGTGCCCTCCCCATATGCTCTTTTCAATCACTTTCTTATGTCTTCAATCTAATTTCAAGTTAAGGGTCCATGGTGGGGGCAGGGGCCTGCCTTTCCCACTCCCTGCCCATGAAATACGAGGGTCCCCTGCTTCACCACAGAAAGATTGGATTTCTTTGATGAGCTCCAACAAGATGCAATTTAGACTAATCTATCAGACTGATAGAAATGCAAGCAGATATATTACTGTGAACTTATTTTATTTCTAATTATGCAAATAATTATGTAAAATAGGCAAATGCATAAGATCCCCCCCAGGCTCCTGGCATTTCTCCACTAAGCTTTAGGGAGTGCAAATTTTGATGTTTGTAGCTCAATAGCCTGTCTGATCATGTAAGGCTGTATGTGAGTATGCTTCAAAATGTCGAGGTTAACAGTGTCTTAAAAGTTATTTACTAAAAGTAACTGGGACAATTTTCACAGCTCAGGCAGTGGCACCGAGACTTTGGCAGTGCTGCTTAGCAGGATGTCAAGTGAGGTGAGGTCCAGCAAATATCTGTGGGTGGAAAGAAGGGGGAAGCAATGGCCTTTGTTCTTCTGAGGGCAAGGAGGACTGGAAGCCTTGCAATAGGTAATCTGAAAATATTCTCCCTCAGGCACTCAAAATAAGTGGTGGGGCAGGGAGGGGGTGTTAGGTTTTGATTTCCCTCCCCCCATGGGAAGAGTTTTCTATCAGATGGGACAGAAAACAAGGAAAATTATATTGGCACCATCTAAGGAGGCTTTAAAACAGCAGGAAAAGACATCATGTAATGATGCCACTCCTCACTTTGACTTAGCTTGAAAGTTGAACTGGATTTATTTTTAAATAAGTAAAAAACCAAGTAATTGTTTGCTTCTAACAATTCCCTCCTATGCACAGTAGTCTAGTCAGACAGCTCCAGAGTTGGTGTCAACACCTGAGACTGTAAATTTATTCTGGAATCTTGGATTTGCCAGAACTTTGCTTGTGAATGTTTACTGCTGGCAGACCATGCAGTATACTCAGAACATTAGCAGTTAGGAGATTCTTAGAGAAAACCTTTTGAGCCACTCTGTGGTTGCAATAGACAACTTCTCAGATGGTGCAAAGTCTTGTGCAGCACATTTGCTCTGGATGACTGATAACCTGGCTAATGGTGGCTGCTGTGCTTACTGTGCTGATGAGGATCCCTCCTGTTGTGAGGAAATTTAAGTAATTTTGCAGGCCACTGTTTGAAATGTAGCTGATGGTACTTACAGAGGTTCTGAATGCTTTGGAGGAACCTGTGTTCCACAATCCTGAATTTTGCTGCTGCTTTTTTTTTTCCCCCCTTCTCTTTTTTGTCCCCTGAAAGCTGTCAGGATGTCTTAGAGTCTGGGGTTTTCTTACACCAGAGTGTGTCATTTTGAGACTGCCATTGCCTCTCTCAGTGATTGTTTCCCGTCTCCCCATAGGTCTAAATAGAAAAAAGATCTGGGAATTTGGTAAAATGCCCAAGAGACTTTCTTCATCCATCTTAGTAAATCCTGTTACACATTCCTGCCATCTGGGATGACCTAGCAGCATCATTCCATGTGATAAATTTACTCTCTTCTCTCTGTAAGAAATAATCCAGGACATAATCTTTCTTCCTTTCTGCCTATTCTTTAACTTTTTTTTTTTTTCCCTTTTGCTTCACTTTGGTTCTACATTATGTTCATAAGGGTAAAGGATGCTTTTATAGCATGTATCAGAGATCCCAGTCATCTTTTTGTTCATACCATGGTTTGGATGAATGACTCTAATAAATGGGACCAGTAAAACACAGGGGGAGCCACTGATGCCATCTGCCCTGTCTTGTAAATAAATGTCCAGTTAAAGCCTTGCCACTTGATTTGACATGCCTTACTCTGAATAGTCTCTGTCACTGTCTCCCTATTGCTGAAATGTAGTTCCTTACAATACAATTTTACTAACTCTGAACTTGTTTCTTCACATACTGAAATCAGAATGATTCTGCATGGGGCAGAATGTTGGAAGTTGCTTTATTTTCTCTGCATTGTCATTGCTTGCCAGTGAAACATCTCATATCATCCGACATTTTTCATAGTGAATATCACAAAATGCTTTGCAGATGAAGACAGTCATATTAGCCAAAATGAAAAAGAGAGGTTTTAAGGTGATTATTACAGATTTGGGGGGGGCAGGGGGGGCAGAGGGGGAAGGAGGAAACCAAGCACCCCCCAAATAAACCAAATCAAACCAATCAAAAAAGCCAAAACAAACAAAACCCAACCAACTGCCCCCCCCAAAAAAAACCCATACAAAACAGTGATACCAATAATTTTTTTTGACAGTTACTAGCAGCCAAAAAACAAACAATGGAGTAGAGAAATTATTGTAAATTTGTCCCACAGGTGGTTATTCACGTGAAGGGTACCACAAAAACCTGCTTAGTCACTCAGTGTAGAAAAGCAAGGAATTCAGATGACAAGCCTTAAAAAACTGGAAAACTGAAGTTCCTCTAAGGTACTCTCAAACAGCTATAACTGAGAAAGTAGAAAACACTTATTTCTATTCCAGAAGGAACTGTTGCAGCCATGACTAGCTAGTCCTTCCCATATGTATTTTTTTATATGCACAGTATTATTTTTAAAACACCTCCATTAAGAAGACTAAATTTATTTTAGCAAGCCTGTTTATAACTGTCAACTTTTCTTAAGAAATGTAACAAAAGATGTAGCACCATGGTCTTACTGGCATGAGGACATATTGTCCATGAGCAGTAGAGAATGTGGAAAACATTTGTCCAACAATTGCTGTTGGAGCTCCCTGAGCCAAACACTGCTCTTTTACTGCCCTGGAGGATGGTACAGATTGGTGTCTTGCTGCTAATAGGAGCACAGTCCTTAGCAAAGGAGTAAAAGTAAGAATTTGAGTAGTACAGTTCAGGGGGACCTCTGTCCTCAAAGGGAAGGATGGGGTAAATTGAATAATACTTGGCTCGAGCCTGTCCTTGAGCACAGGCTCTCATGGGCCAGTGAAGCAGAAGCAGGCCTTGTTGCAGGGCTTTTGTCAAGCACACCCCTTCTGTGCTGCCGAAGACATGCTCTGCCTGCACATTGGCCGGATGGTCTCAGCTCCCCGTGTTTTGGCAGTGCACTTCAAAACACAGCTATGCTGCAAACCCCACATTCCTGTCGTTAGCAAATGTATGTTGGTCTAGTTCTAGATCTGCTCAGCCTAGCAGGCCAGTAACAGCCCTCTCCTGACCTATGCCATTTTCTCTCCTGCAAGCAGCATGCTTTCACAGAGGAACTCCTAGTTTTTTACTGTTTAATCAAGTCTCTTAAGGAGTTGCAGCAGTACAAATGGGGATTTAAAAATTCTCCTCTTTGCTTAGGTAACACTGGACGTTTCAAAACAAGCTGCCTTCCTCCAGCTAGGGCTTAGATCTGCATGAATAAAGCATTTATTCTGCCAGCAAAAAGCAACGGTCATGCTGCGATAACAAATCAAACCCCCCACGCTGGGGAGGCGATGGCGCACAGACACGAACATCCGAACTACGCAATAGGATCATTCTGCAAATGTGCCCGGGCGCTGGGTTTGGGGATTTTTCCTTACTCTATTTTTTTTTCTTCCTTTTTAATAACTCCGGGCGCAGGCAGCTGTTCGCATTTTCAAAGCCTGCTCAGAAAGCAGCCAGTTAATTTTAGTTTGCTCGGGCCACCCTGAGCGAGCTGCCTGCCCCCCCCCCGCCTTCCAGGCTGTGCCCTGCAGCGCGGGGGGTGGGGGCCGCGGGCGGCTCCTCCCGGCCCGGCCCGGCGGGGATGGGAAAAAGTTGTTCCCAACTTTTTTTCCCCTGGCGCGGGCTCCTCCCCCTCCCCTCCCCCAGTGCGGCCCCGCCCACTGCACGTGGATTGGCGGGCGGGCGCCGCGAGGCCCCGCCCGCAGCGCGGTTTGTGAATGGGGCCGGCGGCGGGGGCGGGGCCCGAGCGGAGCTGCGCCTTTTTTGTGTGCCGGCGCGGCCGCGGGCCGAGAGCCGCGGAGCGGGCGGTGTCGGCGGGGCCGCGGGAGGAGCGCAGCGCAGCAGAGCAGAGCGAGCCGAGGCGGGAGGTGCACGGCTGCCCCGGACGCACAGCCCGCAGCGGTGTCCATCGGGAGCGGAGACCAGCCAAGCCGCGGGGAGGATAGCGCAGTAATTGGATTTTGAAAGTTATTTAAGCCCCGGAGTAAAACACAGGGCTCAGCCGGGCGCGGTAATAATCCGTTTAGCCGTAACCTAAATCCCCGGGGCCGTGCAGTCGGGCAGGGAGCAGCGCCTCCACCTCGCCGCGGGACCCTGCGCGGAGCTGGCCAGAGCCGTCGCCGGACTACGCGAGCGTCTCCTGTTTCTCTGCCGCCGCCGCCTTCTCTGGGGAGAACAGCTTCGGAAACTTTCGCCGAGGGAAGCGCCGCCACCGCGCTGTGAGCGCCGCCGCGTCGGAGCCGAGGAAGAAAGTCGTGGAGGTCCGGCGCGGAGCCGCGTTCCTCCCGCCGCCGCGCTCCTGCCCCGCCAAAGGGGCCCCTCCGCCGCCCTCTGGTCGCTGATGCCCCTGGGGCGTCGCGCCTGCCGGCTCTGAAAGACTCCCCGAGGCTCTCCGGGCCCCCGGCGATGCGGGCTGGAGGAGAATGCGGCGGAGCAGCAGCCGCCTGCTGCCCCTTGCTGGGGCTGGCCGCGCTGCTGGCCGCCCTGCTGGGGACCCCCGCGGGTGCGACGGCACAGCAGTACCACGGCGAGAAGGGCATCTCCGTGCCGGACCACGGTTTCTGCCAGCCCATCTCCATCCCGCTCTGCACGGATATCGCCTACAACCAGACCATCCTGCCCAACCTGCTGGGCCACACCAACCAGGAGGACGCGGGGCTGGAGGTGCACCAGTTCTACCCGCTGGTCAAGGTGCAGTGCTCGCCCGAGCTGAAGTTCTTCCTCTGTTCCATGTACGCGCCAGTGTGCACCGTGCTGGAGCAGGCCATCCCACCCTGCCGCTCCCTCTGCGAGCGGGCCCGTCAGGGCTGCGAGGCCCTCATGAACAAGTTCGGCTTCCAGTGGCCAGAGCGGCTCCGCTGTGAGAACTTCCCTGTTCACGGTGCGGGTGAGATCTGCGTGGGGCAGAACACGTCGGATGCCCCACCAG
The DNA here is from genome assembly GCA_013400915.1 of Pardalotus punctatus. NCBI lineage: Eukaryota > Metazoa > Chordata > Aves > Passeriformes > Pardalotidae > Pardalotus > Pardalotus punctatus. The sequence continues at coordinate 96,432 of VZTX01001898.1, read as the reverse complement.
GGCCTGGTGGTGCGGCGGGACGGGGGGTCACTGCCCACCCCACAGCTGGCTACCTCCCTGACTTTCTCACCCCACCACAACCACCTTCTGGCTTCTCCTTCTCCTGTCCCCGGCAGCTCAAAGTGCCCTCTTACTTGGGCTACCGGTTCCTGGGGGAGCGGGACTGCGGAGCCCCCTGTGAGCCATCCCGGCCCAATGGGCTCATGTACTTCAAGGAGGCAGAGGTGCGATTTGCCCGGCTGTGGGTGGGTGTGTGGTCCGTGCTCTGCTGCGCCTCCACCCTCTTCACCGTGCTCACCTACCTGGTAGACATGCGTCGTTTCAGCTACCCAGAGAGGCCCATCATCTTCCTCTCGGGCTGCTACTTCATGGTGGCAGTGGCCTACGCAGCAGGCTTCTTGCTGGAGGAGCGTGTGGTGTGTCTAGAGCGCTTCTCTGAGGATGGCTACCGCACTGTGGCCCAAGGCACCAAGAAAGAAGGCTGCACCATCCTCTTCATGATCCTCTACTTCTTTGGCATGGCCAGCTCCATCTGGTGGGTCATCCTGTCCCTCACCTGGTTCCTGGCTGCTGGCATGAAGTGGGGCCATGAGGCCATTGAGGCCAACTCCCAGTATTTCCATCTGGCTGCCTGGGCTGTGCCCGCTGTCAAAACCATCACCATCTTGGCCATGGGGCAAGTGGATGGGGATGTACTCAGTGGGGTGTGTTATGTAGGTATCTACAGTGTGGACTCACTGAGGGGCTTTGTGCTGGCACCCTTGTTTGTGTATCTCTTCATTGGTACTTCCTTCTTGCTGGCTGGCTTCGTGTCCTTGTTTCGCATCCGCACCATCATGAAGCATGATGGCACCAAGACAGAGAAACTGGAGAAGCTGATGGTGCGCATTGGTGTCTTTAGTGTCCTCTACACGGTGCCTGCCACCATTGTCCTGGCGTGTTACTTCTATGAGCAGGCCTTCCGTGGCACCTGGGAGAAGACGTGGCTCCTCCAGACCTGCAAAACATATGCTGTGCCCTGTCCCAGCCATTTTGCCCCTATGAGCCCAGACTTCACTGTCTTCATGATCAAGTACCTCATGACCATGATTGTTGGGATCACGACTGGCTTCTGGATTTGGTCTGGCAAAACCCTTCAGTCCTGGCGACGCTTCTACCACAGACTAAGCACCGGCAGCAAAGGCGAGACAGCAGTATGAGACCCCCCTGTCCCCTCTGGCGCACACACACTCATACATGTACCCACGAAGAGGAGGCAGAGGAGATGGATACTCAGCATAGGAGTAGGGCAATGGTTCCCTGAAGAGGGAGGAAGGGAGGTTTTCCAAACTTTTTGTTCCTCACAGAAGGTTTGAAAAGAAAAAATCATTGCATAAAGGATCAAACTATGTCCAGTGGTGCTTATGCCCAGCTAAGTGGAAGAGAACAGAAAAAGAGGCCACTGCTGGGACAGGAGAGTCCTTCACCCAGAAGTCCCCTTCTCTCTCCTGCTACCCCTGTCCAGGAAAAAAAACTCCAACCCAAGTTAAATCATCCTGCCTTGCTTTGGACAAGAGGGAGGGGAAGCTAGATCTGTTGAGCTACCCCTGCCGAGAAGTAGCCAAATGCTCTCCGAATTGCCGGGGCCAAACTGCAGCGTGGGCAGGGTAACTCCCGAGCCTGAGCTTGCTGCCTGCTCCTTCCAGCTCGGCGGAGCCATCACGTGAGTACTGCACAGCCGGCTACAACCCGATCGTGTGCTGGGGAGATGCCTCTGTTCTGTCAGCTCAAAAGTTCCTTTTTACCTCAGTGATACCTGTTGTAATTGTTTTAAAGTAAAAATTTGGCCCTCAATCTGTTGTTCTTGCTGCTGTGGGGAAGGAGGGGGTTGCTATTCCACACCCTGAAGAGAAATGACTTGTTGCTTTTCAGCAGAAGGCTTTTCCCCCTTGCCTTTGTTCTAGGAGACAAAGGGGGAAACAAAAGTGTTTTCTATGTAGAAAGGCATAAGCATGGGATCCGTTTTTATGGGCAAACTAACAAAAAGAAGTCGTTGAGGTTCACCCTTGGATGTGAGGAGCTCGCAGAAATAAACATTCCTTTTATGAAAAAAGGAGGAGGCAGAATGTTTTCCTAACGTTCAATATGGGTCGCTTTTCTAAGCTGAAGGAAATGCAAGATTTAGAGGGCAAGAAGAGCTTACCAAGAGCACCTGCCAAAACAAGAACCATTAAAATATGTAACGTAAAGACAGGATTTTTTTCTTTCCTTCCCATAAACCTGCTTTCTCTCCTGTTTTGCAGTGAGCTCACTGCAGACAAAGTCAATACACAGCTCCATTCTGGGGACAGGAGGAATCCTTTTGGCTCGTGATAGACCCTTTGCCTGCTCCTCGGGTTCCCTGAGCTGCATGGCAATGACTCGTGGTGCAGGGGAGGCTGGTGTTGGGGTTTAAAATCAAGCAGTTACTGCAAGTGAGGAGCCTTCTCATTTCAGCTAAAATACTGCTGGTTAAGTTTCCAGTGATCATGTTTTGGAAGGAAAAGCATTCAAAAATTTATCGTCAAATACATCGTTTTGTTTTTGAAATGTGACAGATTTTCTATTCTGAAAATTTTTATGTTGACTTGTTCATATTTTATTTTTTGCATATTACTTTATATTCACCGAAGGTTGTTTTTATAAGTATATATGTGTGTGTGTGTATTCTTGCCTAAGGACAAAATAGGACATTCTGTATTTTTAGCAAGTCTCCACCCTATAGCTGCTCTTCATGTTTTTGGGGGGAAAGTGTCTGGAACGAAACTTTAAAAAGAAAAAACCTGTTCAGGGTGAGGGGGCAGACTGCTGCTGTCTGTGGCTGTACCAATAGTCTGAGCAGGAGGAATGGGCCCATCAGCCAAATCCTTCAGTAGATCTGATTTCAGACTTGCAGGGCTTGGGTTTTTGTCTTTTATAATGTGCACATGGAAGAAAAAAACAAGCGTGTCAGACAAGTGCAGTATGTATATTTTGTAAATCTCATTTTTGTAAGAAAATATGTATTTATGTTTTTACTTGATTTTTTTTTTTTTTTTTTTTGGAAGGTCTGTATGAGGCCCTGCTTCACCCCATGTACAGATCACTAAATAAATAATTTTTAATACAAGGGCTCTAATGATGTTCTTTCAGTCTTTGAATACTTGGAAAGTTTTAGAATGGGGGCAAGCTCTGAAAGTAGTGTCTTCTCCCCCACTTTTTTATGGGAGATGCAAGAGACTTCTAGGTGAATGCAGACTGGAAACTCAGCTGTGGCTTGAAACGGCTCGTACTGATTACCAGCCCCTCACAACAGGAGAGCACATTTTGAGACAGCCGGTTTCAAATGTCTGCCCTCACTTGAGGTACTTGCATGCTAGCCAAGTTTTCTCCAAGTCTCTGCCTCTCACTGAGGGCAAGCTGATAAACCAGTTCCCTTATCTAGAAAATAAGGATAGTGTTCTCTTCCCATTCCAAAGAGACTTGGAGATTGAGAACTGGAGGGTGCTACAAGTGCCTGTAAATTAAGTCCTGACTTTGATGGGTGGAGTGTTATAGGCAAACACTAAGGACTAGGTCCTTTTTAATGGCTTTCAATGGGCAGTATCCTGAACTGGCACTTTGCTGCAACTGCAGCAAGTGATAGCAACTTTTCTGTCTGCAGTTTTGTTCAGGTAAATTTTACTTTAATTTTAATAGCTAGCCTGAAGCCTACATTCTTTCTTATCACAGTCATCTGAAAGCTTCAATGGAATGGTCTATTTTATTTAATTTTTTTAACTGAAACGAATGTTTAGAGCTCAAGCTGTGTTGCTACAGTCATGGAAAGTGCCCCAAAAGCCAGGATTGTACACCTGTGAAATAATAGTTTACAGTGTTTCGTTCACAAGGATTTCAGCCTACTTACTGGATTCACACTCTTCCTGTACCTTAAACTATGCCCATACTAAAATTTAATTTACAGAACAGAGATCTAAGATGCCTTAGCTAGATGCCATCATAGTAGCTGTGGTTGCGCTGCAGCACTGTTTCATTTACTAAGCATAGTGTGTAATAATTCCATTTTGAGGACACCATTTTATTTGGACACTGTGCTCTCAAACGTAACCTTTTACAGTGTAGGAGCTACTGATTTAAAAGTTCTTTTAAGAGCTAGCCCCATTCATGCTGCCTCTCTAGAAAAGCCACATCTTTTATTTGAAAATACCTCTTGCTGCTCCCCAGAGTCGCTCACTTGTCAAGTTTCCTTTTTGAAAAGACCTTTGCATTCCTGCCACTCAGGCTGCTTCAAACTGCTCCATGACATGAGCTTGCTGATCATTGCTGAGGGGGGGTTTCATTCCACTCACTCAGGAAACCTGAACCTTTCTATAAACATTTCCTCCCATTAATCCATCAGTACTGGCCAGAGTGATGGAACGGCTGGAACAGCTTGCACTGTGAAGGACTGGCAGCCGCCGGGAGCAGTGTGTGACTGACACCCCTGTGCTGTGCAGCCGCAGCTGTGTCACTGAACATGCAATCAATCCTTAATACATCATGGACAGCTACGCCTGTGACTCATGCAGGGGGGCCTGTCCCACTGCTCTGCACTCACCACCCATCCCCGCTTGCTGGATGAGAAACTGCATTCACATGTGATCACTGTTTTTTTCTCCATAGGTGGAAAAACTCAAATAGACTTTTTTTTTAGTTCATGAGACATTCATATCTGAAAAGAAATGTCTCTATTTCCACCAGAAACCACTAAAGCTGAATGCTTTTATTTCAATATTTCCTATTAGGTACTTCTGGATTTAAAGTCACTTATGAAAAACTCCAAATCCTAGGATTTAAGATGATTTTTAAAATCTGAAATTGTAGGAGAAATTTGATGCCAGTGTAAAGTAGAAGCAACTGGTATTCACTTTTAAGCAGATGTGACTCATATCAAAACTGAATTTGCTCGCAGTGGAAACAATTCGGAGAATTTCAAGTAGTGATAGTGTCTGGCCTTCTGGAATAAAAATGCCTATCACCATTTTGATAACAAAATAGCAGTTACTTTCATAATGGAGTACAATTCAAAAAATCTCTGTGAAACTCTCTGGAAAAAAGGAGGAAAAATAAGCTTTACTAACCTTTGATAATCACTGCAAAACATTTTTCTCTAATGTTTAAGTCCACTTCAATTCTTTAAAGTTTAAGAAAAGTTTCTTCCCCTTTACCTCTGGCTCCTGTCTATGCAGCATTTTTTGGTTCACAAGAACTTAGCAAGCAATAACTATCATTGATCCATATCCCTGTAAGTTTACACCATAGACTATATTTTCATGAAAACTATAGAAACACCGGTTCTTCAGTTTCAGAGATATTTGTGTAACTTTCTAAGATGAAGTATTATTGTTTCAGGCAAGTTAAAGAGGAGGCTTCAACAGTTCTAGAGTTCATGAATAGCAGCAGCAAATGAATGCTGGTCTCCACAGAAAAAAAAAAAGCTTTTATAATACTGTCAGTGTTTGTTTGGGTTTATTTTTGCTGGAATACCCACACTAGTGATTGGATGTTTTTGTCTAAGTACTTTACCCGCAACCAATAGCTTTGCATGCAAGTAAAAACCACACATCTCTGTGTTCACCAACTGGCAACAGTGAACATTACTTACAATTTCACATGGGTTTAGAAACCAAATTACTAGCTTGCATTTCAAATAGCCTTTTTTTTCTTCATCTCACTCTCATTTCCTTCCAGAATTTACAGGTACTTCGTATACACCCTGCATGCCTTCTACTCCTTTTATTTTTTAAAACCATTAATCAGCTGAAAGAAATTTAGTCTGTTCATTGGAGAGGGAAAGATGACTCTGATTCTTCAGCACTCTAACTGTTCATTGAGATAGACTATTGCCAAGTCTGCCCTATATAAACCAGGATAATTGTTTCATGCCAACATGAGCGCAGGGTTTTGGCAAGTACAGCACCACACAAATAATATAGGATTGGGGGAATAAATACTGTCATGGCAAGTTCCCAAATGCCTCACTTAGAGTCGACACGTTTTGATTAAAATGATGCCCAAACTGTAAAACTAAAATATGTACATGAGAGTTTAACACTGCTCAGACAACCAGTTTGTGCTGCAGTCAGAGGAGGAAGGTACAGGGAGCGTTTTGATGCTATTTAAACCCAAGGTCCAAGGTTGCCTGGTTCAGGTGGCTGGGCATTGCTTGTCTCAAAACCAGATCAGCAGAAGTAAGGCACAGACAACACTTTCTTCTGATTCAGGTAAAGACTAGGCTCAAGCACAGTGTTACCACAGCTGCAGCCGAATGAGATTCAACTGAATGATGCCAGGACAGGCCCAAACAGCGTCAGGAGCACATATTCCTCTGCATCACTTGCTCCTCTCTGTACAGCCAGCCTACCCACGCCAGGAAACTATGGGACTGGGATAAATGAAAATATGATAAAAACCAGGAATAAGCAGAGCCTAAGCACATTTTTAAATAACAACTGTAAATTGGAGGAGACCACTAATCCGTACTAGTCAGGAAATCCTGATCACAACTTGTTCATTTTGGCTGCCCCAGCTGTATTACAGCTTGGCTTGGTAATAGGCAGCCCTTCACCTAAGCATGTTACTCTCACAAATACACAAGAAAAATCTGAGTCTGCTGCCTAGAGGAGTAGCCTAAATGAGTAGACTTCAGCTGCACAGATCTTGGAAATCGGTCTCATCTTGTGGCAACCAGGGTAGCCATAACCTTACTATTAACACTTCAATCCCAAAGGCCAGGGGGACAACTAGAAAAAAAGAAAAAAAAGAAAAGAGGCCCAGTTCTCCCCTGCTTTGAGCTTTACTGAAGGTACTGCAATTCTAGCATTGCTCTCAACCCAATCTGCAGGAAGGCAAAGTCATTCTCAGGGCAGGCGAGAAGATAGATTATTCCCACTATGCTGTCCTTTTCCTCAGGCTAATATTCTGAGGGACTTGAAAAAGCTTGTGGTGAATAGGGAATTCTGCCAGGAGCTGTAGTAGAAGAAAAATATGTTATCTGGCCCAGATGGACACAAAAAGCTGTTCTAGCAAGTAGGCACTAATCTAGGATTTGAAAGACAAGTGCTTGATTACCTGTACAATCACAGATGGTGGCCAGATCACATACAGCCAGAGTTCCAGCAGTATTTAAGCAGCTAAAAATGAAGGCAGGTTACATGGAAAGCATTTTCAATAAGCATTTAAATTTCCAGGTGCACATCTAGAAAATATTGTCTCTGTCTCTAATTCCTTGTCTACAAAATTGAAACAGTGACACTTCTATATATTATAGGTATGTTGTGAGAATGAATATTCTCAAAATCAGAAGAAATTGAATACAATTATAATAGGGTTTGTATAAATACCTCTGTCAGGTCTTTGTCCCACAGTCTGCTATTTTTCAAGTAGATTCTGTTTTAGAGAATGCCAAATGAAGAACACCAGCTCGAATAAATTATTTGTATGCTTTCCAATATCTTAGCTAAGACTGGTCAGGCTGAGCATATGCTTTCACAGGAGTATCACTCTAGTCAGGGCTCAAATATAAGGTGTGAGAGGGTATAAAAAGGCAAGCTAGGTAAATAGAAAATGATACTAAACTGGGCATGCATGTCAAACAAAATGGACTTATGTTATCTTGGTGCTTAGCCACAGCAGGGATAAGGATTTAGGCCTATTTGTGCTGGTACTACAGAGTGCTTAACTCTTCCAGTACTCCCCAAGCTCTCATTTTCTATATGTTATAAACACAGTTATCATCAACAGGCTCAATGACAACTCTGCTGTCCCTCTTTAAATAAATACTGCTCACTTCAGCTTGCTGCAAGTGGAATCTAAGTCACAGTAGTAGGCCTAAAGCAGAATTGTCCAAGGTTTCATCCAAGCCCATGGCAGTGAGAATTCGCCTTTCCTGCCATGTTTTCACTTCATCTCTCAGTTCCTCAACAGTTTCTTTCTGCTACCATGACCTCAAACAACATTTTTCTCTTTACTAAAGATGGCCAAGTAGAAGGATTAGCTGGCTGTCTGTACATTTTCCTGCAATAACAACAGGGAACAGCATGAGGTTTTGACACTTCTTTCACCAATGAAATACTGAAGTGTTGAAGCTCGCTGGGTTAAATGTTTGTGTGGCGCCCTGATGCCAGCCTTTCCCAGGGCAAACTTCTGCATGCATCCACCTTCATCACACATCAGGTTTTTGTTGCTAAATAAAGTAAATCAACAAATCAAAAAGGATTCATAAATGCACCAAAGCATAACGCACCCTCCCCAACAAACACAAATGTAACTTACAGTGTTTTTATGGAAGACTGTAAAAGGGAGCTGCTTCCAAAAATAGTTACCCAAAGCACAAATCAGATCACTTGCCTGACATGGCTTCCTTCCACAAATTTTCCATGTGGGGTGTGCGTGCACGTCTAGCGTGAGTGCACGCTAGTGGAACAAGTAGAAGTTACAACTGTAGGTAAATCTCTCATCAAAAGCTGAGTGAAGAGAGAAAAATCAAAAAGCCCTTGCCCAATGCAGCTGTCTGCTAATTAAACACTGGTGTTAATTGCAATAGTGTGACTGGTCCTCATTCCCTGTGTTTGTTGTGGTGCCTGTGTGAGCTCTGGATTGCTCAGAACTTTCACATTCTCACAGAAAATGAAACTGTCTATAAAAGGAATGAAAGGCTGTGATATGTATGTATATCTATAGGGTTATTTTTAAAGAAAAAAAAAAATTTTCTGTGTGCGAGTTCAAAGCCAGCTTTGATTATCTAAAGCAAGTCATTCTTTAGAAAGGGTAAAGAACTAAAATGTAAAGATGGAATATTTTTTATTTAATCCATGATGAAAAGAGCATTTCTTATTTGTCATGCTTTTTCCTCTCAAATTTTTAATTTTAATTCTCAATTAATGGTAAAATGTAAAAGTCTCAGGCAGCATTTCCTGTCCTTACTTTACAAGATGTGCAAAGAAGCATTCCTTTAGGGCCAGCAGCCAGTAAAAGGGATGTCATTTGACACCCTTCCACAGCTATGCACACCAGGCTGGAACCAAGCGGGATTATGTGAGTGCATAGAAAGCCCTTCTAGAGACAGGATTTACTCATACTGTTTTTCTTTACACATTCTCCTCTCTGAAGATAATAAATCAGCTATTGGACTTGAAGAAACAACTCTCATGATGGCTACAGAATTCTGGCCCAAAGTAGATGCAGGCAAAGACTGGCTTCTGTAAAGCAGCTCATAGTGACCATGGGCAGGAAGAGACCGAACCGCAGCCATGTGCGAAGGGACTAAACAGCGCCTGTGCCTGAACCATATTGCTCTTCTAACAGGGCACGAGGTGGCCTGGGTTTCCGGAGCTCAGACCAAAACTCACAGCAACTTTCTGCTTTTATGGTAGGCTAAAGTGAAGTCCTGCATTTGAATGTAGTAAGATTTAAAAGTCTATGCTTTACAGTTACTTTGAGCCACAAACTGTCTTTTCTGGTAAGAAATCCCTGATCTGCAAATCCCTAATCAGCGGGTGGTTTTGCATTGATATGAAGGCACAGAACTTTATATCACTGCCCACAGACAGGGATCTAGTTTTCTGTCTTTGAGACTTCATAAGGCTTTTGCCACTTTGACTAATAGAGTCAACATAAACAAACTTAGTGTTTTAACTCCACGTCCTTAATTTTCCTCAAGCAAAGATCTTCCTGCACTGAATTCTGAATCAAATCTTTATCAAAATCTCTCAACATGAGAACTGAAAACAAATGTTTCTCAGAAAACAATTTCAAGAAACTCACCAATTTCACTCAAATGACTCTTTCATTTTACTATCAATTTCCATTAAAGCTTTGTTAATGAAGTGTTGTTTGGTCAGCATTTCAGTATTGCACTCAGACTTAATACATTACTTGAAAACAGACATTTAAGATGTGATAGCAAATTATACACATTAAAACAAGTGATGGAAAACTGTTTCATGAGAGCTGTTATTTTCCCAATGTCCACCCCTCAGCATCATCCCTAGCTGCACCTTATTTAGCTGATAAAGTTCTTGGTAGCAATACCAGCCTATTTTATTTATCCTTAAATGTAGTTCTGCACATACAATGACACTTTTACTAGTAAATGAGAAGCAGTGTGTGCCAGCAGACAGGGCACCAGACTAGAAGTCAGGAGACAGTCATACTTTTCCCGAATTTGCCCACGGTCTGCAAATTCTTTCAATCATCCTTACCTCCATTTCTTTTTCTGCCCTTCTCTAAATAGGATCACGCTCTTTGGGACAAAAAAAGTGTCATTATTGTCCCCACATATGTGTTGGTAGTGTTCCCGTCTTGTTGGAGCCCTGATCTTGAAGGGGACATCTTAAGATTGGGCACAATGCAAGAGGTTCCAATTAAAAATAATTGATCATTAAGAGACAGAGAATAGCAAAGAGTGAGCTGGCACTTTACTTTCTATGGGGAAATAGTCAAACACTAGTGGCAAAATAGAGGCATATGTGATGACACCAAACCTTCCCAAAGAAATGAAAGTGGGAAGTGTCACTCATCACCTTTTGGGCTTTTGTGTAACATGCATAAGGAATGTTCCCTTCTCTGAAGAGTCTCTGGGGACTCTTCAGATGATGGGATTTACTGCCACATGCCCTCTTCTCCCTCTCTTTTTTTGGTTGTTGTACAAAGTGTTGCCATGTGGGGTCTGTGTGATAGCACATACTGCAAAACATCTCCAGCTGAGCAGAATCAGTGCTGACCAGTAAGATTGTTAGTTGGCTGACTATTCCCTAAAAATGAAAACCAGACACTGAGTAAACTATCTTGTTCATAAAAGGAAAACATTTATCTGCAATGACATAAAAAAAACAAACCCAAACCAAAATAACTACCTGGGTATTTCATTAAAATACCACTAGTGGAGTGATTAAATAATTCAGCAGCAGAGCAAGGAGGAAGTGCACTATTTCCCTACGCACCCCAAAAATATGGATTTGACTTAGGCAAACAATTTTCCAGTTAACTCTGAAGTGCTTCAGTTGAAGAAGAAAACAAAGGAGAAGATGTCTGAATGTTTTGTTGAAATGCTTTTTACATAATGAGACTCCAATTCTGAATTTGAAACGCACCCATAAAGAATGAAAAACATTATGCGACCTTACATGGTTCAGCTGGAATTAAGGGGGAGACTAAGGGGTGGACCAAGGCTAGGATGACAGGTGAAGGCAGCTAGCTTGGCTTTAGAACCACAGGGAGTTTAAGAGAGACACAGGAGTCAGTTTTACCCACAGCTTGCCCCATATCACTGAAAAAGTCTAGCCCACTACACTTGCACCACGTAGACCTGGTAATAAGGGACACAAGGCAGCGAGAGGAACATTTTTCTTAATGAGATTAAGAAAGGCATATAGGGAAAAGTGTTTGTGGAGAACAGAGCAATAAAAGCTGTTGAGACAGGCATAAGAGGCATATGGACACATCTACAGCTACATGTACATTGGTTTTTCTTGTGTTTCAGTCTGACCAAAAAGAAAACCCTGGTTTGAAGCCATGCTTCTCTGCCTGTCATCCCCATTTTCATTCTAACTGGCCCTACCTGCTAGCTAATGCAAGGGCCTGGCATGTGGACTGGGGCTGGCTCATAGACACCCACCCCAGAGTCCATGCAAGGTGAAGGTGTGATTGCCTGCCTCAGTCCAGGCAGGTGTTGCTCTGGAATTCCTCACACTGCCTTTTTAACAGAACATTCATAGCAAAGTACTGCCTCTGTCACCCATTAGTGTGGTGAAGTACTCAGGCTGTGAAGGAGCACTTAGTCATACATGGCTCCAGTGGCATCTTCAGGGCCATGGAATTTCTGACTTGTAAATTGCTGTCATCAACATGAATGCTCAACAAATTATATTATCCCCATAAATTTTCCAAAGCTTCCAAATTCAGGAAGGTTGCCAGGAGCATATTGTGCATTTCTAAAATGTCAGTCCTAGCTATTCCCTTGGAAACCAGTAAATAAAGAGTTAAGCTATGAGCAAACACAACCTTAACTGTGCTGTTGGAGTGATGCCCCAATATGGCCATAGCATACAGAGCCTGTGCTATCTCAAAGGCAGAGTGCAAACATTTGGGGAATAGGGCACATGAGCACAGGACAGAGTCTGAAGCCTTCTTTTTTGCAAGGGAAAACTGGTCTGTAAGGAAGCTGCAGGGATTGAGGACAGGGGGAGTGCCAGCAGCAACATTTCCCATGAGACAGTTGGTCTCTTCCTCAGCACTTGCACCTACTCAATTCACAACTCCTGTCCTCACAGACTGCCCCAGGAGTACTCCCTCCACCCCCAGCACTGAGCACACAGACCATCCTACAGCACTTTTGTGCACTTCTGGTAATTCCCCTGAGGAGGAAGAGCTCTAGGCACTGTTATTACCACAATTTACAAAGTCAACACCAAAAGGGGACACAGTAGTGAACCACATACATGAACAGAGAAGGCAGGGAAAGAGGCAGGCCACCTCCCAGAGAGACAAGGCCTTTCTCATGTCAAAGCTCAGCAGTTTCCTTGTGTCACAGCCACAAAGGAGCCAAGTGCTCTAGCTCTGCCAGCTGGAGCAAGGCAGCCCTCACAGCTGACCTGCATGATCTCTGCCAGTACAGCCAACCCCAGCAAGGGCACAGGGAAGGTTTCTCAGGCCTTGCTTTTCAAAAGGCCTATGGCTGACCATACTTGCTAAGATGGAAAGGCATAAGAGCCTAGCAGACAGCTTTGCTTCTGTCTCAGTTAAGGTTTTTTTTGGTGGGGATAGGATGGCAGAGAGTGTCTGCTGTGCTACAGCACAAACACTGCTCTGAAATGCAGGTCCATAGGGAACCCTGCTCAAACACTCCTTATCATGGCAGGGATATACTCAGAAGTGTTGCACTGTCCCTCTTCTCTATTTATTTCTCATTCTCTGCTCCCGTGGAAACTGAGAATTACATTAGCATCTCCCTCTTTTTTGTCCTACTTTGAATGCCAAGTAGCTAGCACCCATTATTCTGTGACAATGTCCCATCTTACTGACATATCTTGAATATGTACATTTTTATACTGCTTTAATAGTGCTATTTTAAACTTTAAAGCCTGTCACTTGTCCTCATGAAAGTCAGATGGAAAATAATACCATTCTTATATTTTTCTGGTCTTAATATCCAAAGCAGCAGTCCCTAGAGCAAGCCTCTGCCCTCCTGTTGGTAAGAGTTTCTGTAGCCAGTTTGTGCAGTACTGTCCTGCAACTACAGCTGAAGGGCAAATCCTGGTACCGAAATTATTGCACATTTGCATCATGTGAGGGCTTGTTCTGTGATCATTTATAACCCCTTGATATGGAGTTTTGTCTGAGCAATAAGTGCATTATCAATTGAGAAATAAATACAGAAATGGAAGAATAAAAGGATAAACCCTGGGCTCTTCCTACCCCTGTGGTACAGTTCCCACCCTTGTGTGGACACAGGCAGGTACTATGAATAGTACACTAGTGTGACATCAAGAGGTGGACCACAGAACTGTCTTGGATCCAAACCTCTTGTCACAGAGACCCAGACTCCAGTCTCTGAATATAGGCACATTTGTGCAGTTTGTTTTTTTTCAAAAAATCTCATAAGAAAGAGCCTTTTCCATTATCATCAATCAAAACCCAAAACACATAAGCTGTCCTACAGCAAGCTGATAAAAGCATACTTATGTTCCTCAGAAACATTCTCCCAACTCAGGGATGAGTTTGCCGGGCTGTGGATCCCATGCTTAGAGTTGAACCTTGATCCCAAGCCCCAGGTGCAAAAATATGCTGCCTGGTTCAGGAAATCAGCCTGTTCTGCTTGACAAAGAAATGCCCTGTGGTAGAGCTGGCTAGCAACGGCCAACGCCAGCATAACCTGTCCACATTTCATGTGCGGAGAGAAAAAGGCCTACTGAAGACTGCCCAGTGTTGATTCCTAGAGCTGCCTTGTCCTCTTCCTAGAGATAACCACTGCATTCTCATCAGACCATTTGTCACCAGCAATTTAAGAGTTAACCAGGAGGGTGGACTAAAGAGCATGTATATTATTTGTTTCCTTTTGTACCTAAAAAAGCCCCTCTTAGATGCAGGTGTAAATGTCCCTTTTCCTGACCTACAAGGTATTTGCCATACTGTCTGTCTCTAGGGTTAAAAAACTCCCTGGCAGTAACCGCTTCTGTAAACACTCCCACTTTATCTGCAGAAAGGGAGAATCCCAGCAGTACTGGAAACAGATATAAATGGAAACTGTTAAAAAAATTAATAAAAAAAACCCATTCAGCATGCGTTAAAAGTAGCAGTGATTTCTGGCAAGAATTAATTAAACCAGATGAAACACTTCTGATCTGATTTGTGTGATCAGTTCATTTAATTAGTTCTGGCTTTTAGTTCATCGTAACAAGCTTCTGTGAGGGTGAAAAAGGAATAATTGTTTATTCAAATGGTAATAATTTGGGTTTCTTTAATTGATTCATAGTGTGAAAGCATTGATTCCTGCTGTTTTCTAAAATGCTGGATGGAAAACTTCCAGCATGATGTCCAGTTCTAGAGGCCACCAAGTCCATTCCCCAGTGCAGCCCCATTTGTGATCTAGTCTGCTACAGCCCTATTGCTTCTCCTGGTTTGTCTACACACTGCTGAGCAGCAAGCAGGGCTTAGCCATTCTGAAGTGCTTGTGGGTTTATTAAGTATTCCTGTGTGAAGCTGATGATGTGCTCATAAATAGTGTTGCTGGGACTGAAACATGTTTTCTTTACAGCAGGCTGGATATTGTGGAAAGGAAATGTTTTAAAAATAAAAAAAAATTTAGACACCCAGAGTGTGTCTAAAAGTAAAGTGGTTTTAGATAATACAAAATCTTCCTTTTAAAAAAAAAAAAAAGTGGTTTTTGTTAGTTTTTTGGGGTTTTTTGGTGGTTTGGTTTGGTTTGTTTGTTTGTTTGTTTTTGGCGGGGGGGGGTTTGGTTTGGTTTTTTTTTCATTCTGTGCCTAATGTAATTCACCAATCTTTCACTAGGATCTAGGAGGAAATTGACTTTGTTTCACTACTAGGATACAGCGTAGTGATGTCGTGGAGCTTACAAAGACACATACAAGCAGTTTTAAAAAGTAGGACTGTTAATCCTGTTTCTGCTCATGGCTAATTTGGTGGGTGCCAGTCAGTAAAAAGGCCATAGAATCCCTGTTGGGTGAAAGGTGGTACAGGATGAAGGTATGCAAAGAAACAACAACCAAAAAAAAAGGCATTTCTGCAGTTTGAAACTCTATGGAAGCATATTGCAGATTTATGCCTAAACCAGTGCTGAATTATGGGTCACTGCTGTAAAACCAGAATTCCTTAGATTACTTAATCTAATGAGGTCTGTGAGAGAAGAAAAAGGCCCCAGTTTGTAAGATTTAAGGGGTTGAGACCTTATCTGCACACTTTCCTGTAAAGCTCCAGGTGCACTGTAAGATCTATATCATCAGTTCCACGCTAAGAACTATGTTGTTTAAAACTAAACAATCAAAGGCTGAAAAGCAAAGCTCTCAAATATCATGAAACAGCAAAGCAAAGGTTGCCTAATGTAACCTTCTTCTGCCTCGGGGTTGTATGGTATAATATACTGTTTCAGTCTCTGACCAGGTACTGCCCCCACATTCATTTTTTTGGCAAGAGCCCTGCTTCACTCCAGGCAGAAGACTGACAATGCTCTGCATACAAAGCAGCTCTTCAATATTCTTTTTAATCTCAGCTCTTCAGTGTGGGGCTCTGGATTCATCTCCTACAAACTATTGCAACACCACATGAACAATGATACTTCTCCATTCTATGCTGTTTCTCTCTGCTATTCAGGCCCAGAGCCCTGAATGCTCTGTGCTAGTTAACACATTTATTCTCAAAACGTCCCTGTGAGGTGAGGAAATATTATCCCCAGTTTAGAAAGTAAGATTGTATTAGTTTCTAAAGAAAAGTAGAAAAGAGGCAGGAAAAGCAACCAGATCTCTAGAGTCCCAATCAATCACCTAAATCATCATTTTTACAACAGGCCTCTGGCCTTTATTCACACCACAAAACTTCTGCTAGAGGTTAGGCAGCAGTGCCAGAGACACAGCCTTATTCACTGGCATAACATAAATCTACTACTGTGACTCCAGACCAATATATTATATGACCCTGTTTTAGGTTTACTTAGGGTGAAATTCAGTCACGTGCAGAGGGCCAGCATTTACATCCTTGCTCAGAGGTTTTCAGTTGTGTGTGCACCTCATGCTTAGCCCTCTGATCTTTTTTTCGGAAAGAAAAAAGTTGTGCTGTTTATCCACTAGACACTATGATAACATAATTAAGCACATGTGTACAGACTGTGATTAGAAGGGAGAGCACTCTGATAATCTAAAAAGTAGGAAATAAAATAACAGAAACTCTACATTAAAATAATTTTACCCAGTGAATTAGGGAACAAAACAATTTCCTTTCAATCATCATCATTATAGCAAGAGTGTGTTCTGTACACTCAAATATCTTCTATGTGCAAATGGAGAACCTTTTATCTTATTTAAATGCATATCTTGCTGTTAGAAAGGACAGGCCTCAGATTTCTTCACAGAAGTACCTGCTCAGTTTATGTGAAGGGGCAGACTGAGACAACACACTGGTTTTGTTCCTTCTGCACTTTGCCAAGTTTACATATTTTCAGCTATCCATCTGTGTGGCCAATGGAAACTTGTGAAAACCCCTAAGCAATGGAAGTTCCCTGTCCCTTTATATCCAAAGGTGATTCCCAACACTCCTTTGTTCCAGAGTTCATGGTAAACCAGTACAAATAAATGTTTTCTGAAATCGTATCTATACCAAATCTGAGTTTCACCAGAGCAGTGAAATCTACCAATTACCCCTCTGAAGTCACATTTTCATTGCCTGCCTTGAGGCACATAAATTAGTCAAAAGGTCAGGATTGTCAGTGCAGCAGAAAAAAGTGTAGCTCCTCACACACATACATGCACTTCCCTGGTCTTTAGAAACACTCTCAGAAAGAGGAAGCAACAACACCCCCCACACTTGGTCTCTAAAGTAAATTTACCGAATCAGACATTCAATGTTCAAAAAAGATTGTTTTACAGTTCTAATACCTGCCATGGTCTCCTTTTTTACTGAATAGTCATTAATAAGTTTAAATAAATTTAATCAATGGCTACAAATGGCTGAAGAAAACAGGCTTACCATATTCAGAATGTTATTCTTTGCTGCTGTGATTTCTAATTTCAGCTTTTGATTTTCTTCCTTTAAAATATATTTGATGTTTAAAAACATGCATAGGCTTTTCAGGGAAGCTTTTAGCCATGTAGCTACAGTACGTATCTTATATATTAGGATTTCTCTTCCTAAAAGCATGCTGAATGAAGCAAGAATTATTCCCACTTTGCAAATTGTGCAGCTATTGCACACTGTTGGTCCCACAGCTGGGCCTGAGTGGTGTTAGTGCCTTTCAGGGTGAATTGGACATGTGGAAGTCAAGACAGAACAAGCTGTGGGCTTCTCCTATGTGTGAGTTTTGCTGTCCCAGTATAAGGGGCTAGTGCCAGCCTCATGCTGGGCTCACAAAATACCTAGGCACAATCTCAGAAAATCTATTAATACAAAGACCCAGTGCTGGCTCAGAAATTAATTATTGAGTTGCAGAGTGAATTTTGGAGAACTCTCACCCTAGCCTTGCTATTATTACTGTTCTCTGGCATCTGTAATTCACCAGTGTTGGAGATCAACTAGAGACTTATATGTCCCTCCACTCTGACTCAAATCATGGTAGCTCTGCTCTCACAGTTACACCACTGGAGCATTTCAGCCACAGAGAAAGGCTAGGGCAAAGATGGGAATGAGACCTGGGCACTGAGCCTTGCCCAGTTGCACTTGCTGCTCCAGCTGCTTTTGAAAAGATGAAAAGGCTACAGCAGCCAGGCATTTCCCTGCCGGCTCTGCTTCACTCTGGCAGCAGCAGCTACCAAGGCAGCTCCCCTGGATTCTGCCACAGCCAGAGGAGTCACCACAGCTTCACTTCTGGTTTGCCTACCATTGGTAAATGTCTATTTTGCCTGTGCCCAGACTTTCCCAAGGCCACACAGAGGTGGAGGCTACACCCAAATTCCAAGTCTCAATATAGTAGCTCAGCCACAAGTCTGTCCTCCCTATCTCTTTTCTCAGGCACATATTGCCTCAGTCTCTCTATGCCAAATACAGCACAGTGTCTCACAAGACAAGGCTTCATCCTCCCCTCTTCCAGCTTCAAATGTTCTCTTACTGCTTTTAAACAAGGGATGTTTTAAAACAGTGAAGAGCTCTATCAGGAGACTGCAATTTACCTTAAAACCTAACTAAAGCAGACACAAAATCAGTGTAATATTCTCTGGCACAGTATTTCATTACTAAAGCCACACCGCTGAAGATGTCTGCTCTCCAGCCCACATTCTTAAATCCCTGTTCACTCTCCTGCCCAACAGCACAGAGATAAGCAAAGGAGGGGGTTGTCTGGCCTGTGTGCTTTGTCTGGTAAACAAGTAACCACTGTAGCACACGGATTACAATGCACACACTGTCTTTCCTTTTGCTTACCCTCACCTACATCTCTGCTCCAGCTGCATCATTCCTGTGGAGTGCAATGGCCTCTGATGGTTACAAAGCATCCTTCAAGGTAATCTCTGAGACTAGGAAAATAGGGAAATAATTTCTATCAGCTGCCAGGTCAATCAGGACTTCATTTCTGACAGCCATTTCATTATGAGGGCAACATTTCTAACAGTGGAAGCATGATTCCTGAGAATGAGAATGCTCAAGCTTGTTGATCACTCTGTACCCCAAATTCTGTGAGACACAGGCAGAGACTCCTAGAGGTTTTCTCAACTTTTATGCAAACTCAGAATTCTCAGAAATGCCAATGTAACCCTGGAGGAAGCATAACATGATTTCTTTGCTGCCATTGTCCCCCAGTTCATATGTTGGGAGACTTCTTCCTGCTTCCTCCTTGTCAAGGAAGACAGCTTCAACAATATGGATTTTATTGTACACCCCCTACATCCCACTTCTTCCCCTTGTCAATAGCACAGAGGCCCAAATGCCATCTCAGCTGCAAAGAGGAAATGACTATTCACAAGACACAAAGGTTTATGGATTTCTGCCTAACAAAAGATTATTTCTAAGCAGACTCTTGGTGTATTGGCGCCTCATCTCTACCAGTGGGAAAGCAGACACCTCAAGTACGCCCAACAGCAAGGAGTAAGAGCACTCTCCAGGGCAGGTGTACTATGTAAGGTAGCCTCTTAATCTTCTCACATGCACAAGCATTATTTTTCATACCAGCTGCATCTTAAACACTCAGTTAAGATGGTGATTAGTGGTGGTGGTAGGGTGTCACAGTGGGAGCTTTCTTAAGAAGAAAAGGCTTTGATTGAGCCAATGAAAGCTGTTGCCAGGGAACCAGATGCCATGAACACACCACTCCAGCAGAGCAAGAATACAAACCATGTGAGTGCTGGACTGAGCTTTAAATGCATTAGCTGGTTGAGGCCTGAACACACCGTTAACTCTTTCAGTACCTGAAATAGTTCACACAATGAACTGGGAAGATGGGAATCTGCTACAAATGCAAAGGAGCAAAACATCTCCTGATATTTCTTTCTAACACCCTGTTGATTCAGAAGAAACACAAATGGGGGAAACTTTTGACCTTTAGTTTTTGACTGGCAAAGGACGTTTGTTTGTTTTGTAAAGTATGTAAGGAAACTTCTCTTCAAAGCAACACTTAGTTTTACACTAATGTGAAAAGGAATCAGATAAGTGCACAGATAACCCTATAAAAGTATTAATTTTGTTTTTGTAGGGGGTGTTACAATGAAGTTTGGTGTGCACACAGTGTGTTCACTGGTCAGTTCCTCTGCAAAAGGAAAAGAATAGCTTAGATTCCATTTTTCCCAGATCTGAGTTGGTTTCCAACACAAATGTTACCGATTTGAATTTTATCTGATCGGTTGCCAATTTGTTTCAAAGTTAACTTTCCACTCTGATTACTAAACAGCCTTGTACTCTACCGACAGAGCATTTTTTTCCTAGTGTAAATTCCACAGTGCTCTGCAACCCTACCAGTAAAACGCAGCTAAAGCTCTAATTAAAAATCATGCCTGCCATATGTCAATTCATAAGAACTAAAATTAAACTAACAAGGGGCTGTAACCAAAACTTTTTTTGAACACAAGAGCCTGCCTGCTCTCTTTTGAAGCAGAACATGTGGAAGCCTGGGAAGTTCTTGCAGGACCAGTCCTGGCCCCAAACATTTTCATCTTCAGGCTTCCACTTTGAGTCCAGCACAGGTTCCTAAGCATGAAAAGCCATTCCCTACACCATAGCCTGAGTGAAATCCCCTCCGTTCCTCTGTAGCCAGTACTGGCTGTGTAACTGCTTTGATCCCACAGAGCTTGT
Organism: Pardalotus punctatus; assembly: GCA_013400915.1. Lineage (NCBI taxonomy): Eukaryota > Metazoa > Chordata > Aves > Passeriformes > Pardalotidae > Pardalotus > Pardalotus punctatus. The sequence goes on along the minus strand of VZTX01001898.1, from coordinate 75,951 downwards.
AACTGTGTTGAGCAAGTAACGTTGCTGGCAGTATTATACTGAACACACCGTCAGTCTCCATTTCAGCCTGTTTATATCCTGCGGTAATACCAGCCATCTAGTGAGCTCTGAGTTGGGGTCCAGCGTACTACTGCCTTTTTATGCCTCTCCCAAAGTGCAGAAGGCCTGGGGGAAAGGACATAGCAATACCATTATAATGCTTAAGTGGCCATAAAGTCCCAGTGTGAGTCCTAACAATCGAAACATAAGGCACAATAAACCTTGGGCCCCTCAAATTTATTCTAGGGAATTGGCAAGAGCGGGTAAAGTGCAAAGCTGATCTAATATCTTCACACAGCTCCTGTGCCAATTCCAGACCAGCTTGGTGATGCTAGAAAGCTGGGCTCCCATGTGTCCATCAACCATCTAAACAGGCAGAGCATCACACCGTCAAGATGACACCATTCGCCTTTGGAGCCCCATCTAGCAGCTATTGCATAGCTATACTGCAAAGCTGAAGGACTGGGAGAACATACACGCATACATCAAACTATAGTGCTGAAAAATATATCCTGTGTCCATATATAGCACTTTTGTCTCTCTGGATTCTGCACTGATTTACTCGAGGGGCAATTCTGCTGTGGGCTTGGCCCTGAGACCCCTCATTAGTTACTATGTTGCTGTGAAGAGGCGCTGCCTGGCTGCTTACAAATTAACTTCCGGGTTTAATCTGCAGATAGAACAGATGCAGGGCTTACTGCAGTCACTCCCAGGGCAGAGCCCCTGTCTCAGGCAGGACACAACTACTTCTTTACAAAAGTTCTTGCATAACACATAAAACAGGGAAAAACAATGCTGCAGCTCATCTTAGGTTAGCATTGAGTAAGTGAAGAACTGGAAGACATTTCTAAGCACAGCAGAGTTACCTAAACAACTTTGGCAACGTATAAGGGCTAACAGCCCAGCTTCCTAACTAGTTCCATACCAAATTTCTATCAAAACCAGTCTGCACTTTGTATTTTGAGCCTGAAACTTCCATAAACTGCTAAATACTTCATGGTGGCAAAGAAAGCCATTGTGGTGTGCTGGCTTAGTGGAACATCAATATGAAAGCACTGCTTACCGAACAAACATGGTTCCCTGGCAGGTCAGTGACCTCTGCAGAGCCCCCATCAAAGATTCTATGCAGATGTGATCCTGCTCAGTTTGCAAGAGCAAACAGAACTGCAGTGCAAGATGGTACTGTTACAGAGGCTAATAATCCAATCTTTGCACCACAAAGAGGTGCACATGTACTGAAGTTACCATGCTGAAGAGTGATATTTAACACTTGCTATTGGCCGTCCCTCTCCTCACCAAAGATAATCACCCTAAAACATATGTATTCCTTATGCTCACATGCATGCACTCATGCTGCCATGTTAGGGGCACTTAACTGAATTTACAAACTGGAGACATCAAGATATGAAGTGCAAGATGCAATTACAGAATTTTCAAAAAATGTATGCTCCTCCTTCCCGTATGCATCAAGATATTATATCTCAGCTGACATAATTGCATGTTCTTCCTGCACTGAGGATCCAAGCCTCAGTGCAAAGATTATACCTGCTACAGGACAAGTGACAGTGGCCTGTAGGACTCTGATACATCCTTTGCACTAAGTGGAACATGTACAGTTTCTCTTCCAATGCAACAGGAAGAAATGAGAGTTTCATGGACTGAGGGAGCCGAATGCTGCCCTGAACAACTGTACTCCGACCCCAAATATGGCCCAGAGTCCCTGTGTTCAATACTCCAGCTCTGTAGCCAGTCCAGAGCCACCAGACCTCTAATCAACCTTTGCAACAAGTCCATCTTCACTCTCCCCTACTGCCTACTCATTATTCAGTCCTTTTTCCCCATGCCCAGCATCCCCAGAGCTCCCAATGACCTCATTCTCTCCTTGGCACTGGCAATATTTTCCATTTCTTTCCTCAGACCCTACCTCTGTTTTCCTTGTTCAAATGTTCTCCTCCTTTGCTCTTAAGCCCACCTTCATTCAGATGAGCATTGGGTCCTACTTTGAATAAACTCATTATTTTTTCCCAAACAACCCTCTCATTACAATCACTGTCTCAATGAGATATACTCTGATACTCACTGAAAATGCATGTTTTTCATAGTTACAAGACTCAGACAGTTTATTTCAGTAATACATTATACTGAATTTATGCACATTTATTTTAATGGCATTTAAAAGATATCAGATGTAGCATTCAAAAGTGCTGATTTTTTAGTGTAAAATATATCTCCTTTTACGATATAAACTAACATAACTCACAAATACAAGTGACAATGATAAAAAGCAATTACCAATACAGCCTCTTCGCACAACATTAACAAAATGTAATTAAGCACTGCTTAATAACTATGTGATAGAGTGCTGGAGAAAAATTGCTAAAGAAATGTGAAGCAGAGAATCAACAACAGGCTTTGGGAGTGAATTTAGATTGATATTCCCACCTAAATCTTTATTTTCCTAATTCATGTTTGGTTCAACTCTTTATAAAAAGTCATGGAGAACAATCATGCTTGGAATTAAGTTATCTTAAGCTGGGGAGAATTTAGAATGCTTCTGCCAGTACAGGCTCATTTCTATTGCTGTTCTGTTGTGGAAAAGTGTCATTTTTGCCATCTGAAGAAAGCAGCTCCTCTGTTTGAAGACATATTTGTTTTGTACATTTTCTATTGCTGTTTGTCTATTGTAAAGCACTTTGAGCACATGTAGAATGAAAGACACTATGAAATACAGCTAAAAGTTGCAGTGTTGTAATCTGCTGTAAGTCTTTGTACATGGCAGCAGGGGGCACTTCCACAAGACGATGCTGAAGAGCAGTTGACAGACTTTCCTGGTTTCAAGGCCAGGCAGAAGTGCTGCTCAGTATGTTCACATCCCACTGCAGAAAGCAGAGCAAGATAGCACTGGGCAACAGCAGCTGCCCCTCCTGCTCCTACTTAAAATTCTCAGAGCAAGTTGAGTAGCTGAGTGAGAAAATTAAAGAAAGAGAAACATGATCCTTTGAATGAAGTAAGAAAAGGGCAAAGAATTGTACACCTGAGCACTGAAGAAGTAAACATCTGAGCAAGTTCTACGATCCCAGTGCTGGTGTGGGGGATAAAGAACCGGAAGTCCATCATAAGGGTCGGGAACATGACAGAGATGCTGGAATTCTTACCATTGCAGTTACCTAGGAATTTTGAAATGTTCCTAAGCTAAATTTCTGCAAGGGAACAGTGAACAATCAGAGAGAAAGTCATCCAGTCATTAGATAAAGACCTACACAAACCTAGAGGATTAGTCTTCTACAAAACCGTCCCTAAAATTGGTAATTTCCAGCTCTAATAACCCTGTTTTTCTCCACTCTCAGCAATTTTCTCATTCTCATCAATGAGATTTTGAGGGTATCATGAAGAAAATACAATAAAGCCGCTTGGGAAAAATGATATTATTTGGTCACATTGGAGTATTTACTGCAGGACATTCCCTGACCCCAGTCTTTGGAGTATTTCTGTGCTTGCTGTAATCCTTTCCTAGCCGATATGAGGATCCCAATTTCTGTTTAACATCACGGCAATGGAGAAACAACCCCTGATCACAATGAGGAGGATGATCGTGGTGGCTCACAGATCACAAGATGTTAAAACTACCAGAATGGAGAGAACAAGAAGTGAACAGGACAGACAGGAGGGGGAAAAGTAACCAATAGCATCATACTTTTAAAAAACCCAGGATGCTTGTCTGGCTTTTCTGCTATTTGGAGTTGTGTGCTAGCAAGACACAGAATTATGAATTAGTGTATTTCTGAACAAAGAATCTGTCTGAGCACTCAGGCTCAATGCCTAATCTCTCCGTGCTAAGATGTGGCACTGGGGAGGTGATGAAAAAAAGACCAGGAGATACTGAAAGTGCCTTAGGAACCAGAGGTGAGTAGCTGGTAGAAAATTCTCTATAGTAGCTCACAGAGATTAAATATTTTCAATTTCAGAATGTTCACCTGTGTTGAAATAATAGAATGCCAAATTATTTTACAGTATTTTCTCTGTAGTGAAAATCAAAATGTGATAACCAATGGCATAATATAATGAGAAAGATTTATGTCTGCTGTAGCTAAAACTGGAACATCTTACTAAAATTATTGTTTGGGAAGGCAAAACACACACAAAAAAGTAGATTTTAAAGGGAAAATCATTATCTTGGTGTTGTTAGGTGTCAGATGAATGGGTAAACCTGCTAGTTCTAGGATTTGCACATTTTTTTGAAACTACATCTGTTATAGTGATTTCAAATAATACTTTCTTTGAATAGGGCATTCCATCAGTTTTGCAATGGCTAAAAAAGAGACTTAATTATATGATGCACTTCAGTATTGCCATAAAAACTGAATGCATTAGTGCCACAGACAGAGCTTTTTCCTGTGAGTTCACACTGAAAGCACACTGCAGCAACCCTAACCTGACTCACTGTGTCTTCAGAATTATTTCTGAAATAATCACATTTTGATCCAGGTACACAGAAAAACTGAAAAAGCCTGTAGGATGCAGATCAAAATTTATCCCAAACTTCCCTGCCAGCTTCAGCACTGCAGTTCTGTTAGGGCCAGAGGGACTAGGAAGAAAGCATCAGCTTTGTGCATTTTTCATCCTGCCTTAAGGCAGATTGTGAATCTCTGCTCTACCTCTCAAAATAATCATGACTGTTCACCCTGTTAAGCGCTGCTATCAAAACAGCTCTTCTAAAATGTAACTTTTGGTCACTGAGAGTCAGAATATGACACTCTAACTTTACATCAAAGAAAGTATGTGAGCACTCCAATTACGAGAATAATTTGGAATCCCCTGCCTTATTCATTGCATTCAAGGTACCAGAGAGTTTCCCTAGAGAAATGTTGTATGCTTGTATCACAGTTTTTTCCCCATGGCCTGGGACAACTGAGCTACCAAAGCCCTTATTGGGCCACCTCATTCAAGGCAATACCAATACACAACAGTCTCAAAGTCTCCATTTTATCTATACCTACCCTAGGCAGCCATCTCTCAGCCTCTGAGTGCATGGAGACACATCTCAGGCCAAGACAGACTCTCACAGCTAAGACAGCACAATATGTTGGAGATGTTGTCAGTTGCTGCCTTTCCTCCAAGAAAGCATGTTAGGGTTTCTAAGGGAACCCCCTGGTTTTTTAGGGTCCCCATATTAAGACCATTTTACAGCAACTCCATCTTCATTGTGTAATTAATCTCTCTGCTGCTGATGACTAAAGGCTCATGTAAGGAAGAGAAAAATTTCTTGAGCTAGGAGGGGCCAGATTTATGTATTCACAGAGGATATAGCATAGAAGAGCTGTGGACTGATTCAGATGCTACAATGACACAGTTTCTGTCTCTCTAGTGTAGCAATTACCTGTCCCACCTGAGGTTGGAGCAATGTTTCTGTTCACATACAACACCGCCCACCCCCTGCCCTTTCTAAAGAGAGCAATTATACAAAGGGAAAAGGCAAAGGGGGAAAACATTTTAATCTGAGAGAAACAACAAGCTACAATTGTTTTTTATTCCTAAGACATTTAAACCCTATACTATTACCTATCAAATTCATTAAGGTCCCAATCATGAAAAAGACATGGTCCACAGTAGTAGTGGTCATGGATGAGATGCAACAAACCAACACCAGTACTCCAGACTTTGACCCACATTGTTGAGGAACCAGTGTGGTCCAAACCATACTGAATACAGGTGGGAAGATGGCTCTAGCACGCATGCTTATCAGCAGACATCTTTGTCACATTTCTTAGCAATATACTATACACACTGCTTGTATGTAGAACACTTCCAAGTGTTTACATGTTCATGTACTGTCCTTGCAGTTCTTCCCATAATTAGAGCACTTCTTAGATCCAGTCAGTGGTATTTTAAAAGTACATTTGTTTAAATTTGTGTAATCCATAAGCCAACCAGACACACTGGACTACAGGTAAAAACCATGACGCCTCCCTGAAACACTTCAAATTAGTCATCCTTTCTAAATCTGTAAATCCAGAACACTGGACTCAGAATTGTTCCACCTGCTCCTCAGCACTGCAGGCAAACCAGATAGTTCCTAGTGTTGCAGGGCTGCTGTGGCTGCAGGAAGAGGAGATGCATTGGGCAGAGCTGGGAAGAGAAGGAAGAAGAGAAGGAAGAAGAGAAGGAAGAAGAGAAGGAAGAAGAGAAGGAAGAAGAGAAGGAAGAAGAGAAGGAAGAAGAGAAGGAAGAAGAGAAGGAAGAAGAGAAGGAAGAAGAGAAGGAAGAAGAGAAGGAAGAAGAGAAGGAAGAAGAGAAGGAAGAAGAGAAGGAAGAAGAGAAGGAAGAAGAGAAGGAAGAAGAGAAGGAAGAAGAGAAGGAAGAAAAGGAAGAAGAGAAGGAAGAAGAGAAGGAAGAAGAGAAGGAAGAAGAAAGAAGAGAAGGAGGACTGCACTCTGCAGATGCAGTCTTGCTGTTTGTGTTGTCACTAGGATAAAAGGAAGAAAAAGCTACAACTGCCACTTTCAAATGAGACTCCATCCTTGTGGCAGCAGCAGCAGCAGTCTGGCTTTACATAGGTCTAGTTTTACACAAAGTATGCTGCATGCTTACTGTCACTGCTCACAGCCACAGCCCAGTGCATCTGCTGTCCTGGGCAAATGCTTACCACATCTTTGCCTAGGGCAAGTCTTGTCTGGACCTAATCAATGAAACCCTCTTGCAGTTGAGAAGAATCCAATGAAAGCCCCATTGAAGTAATGCATTGTGTTGACAGATTAAAAGTGGGCAAAATCTTGATGACTAATTCACAGCCTGAACTGTCACTTTTCAGTACTTCCTCCTGTAGCTGGTCTGTTGGAAAGCACCACATCTGAGGTCCCAACTGTGCTGCACAGCAATTCTTAGGCACAGACAAGAGTTTCATTTGATAGATTTGCTGATGACAGCAGATAAAGCCACAATGGAGAAAGGATGTAAGGAAAGAATAATTTCCCATATAGTTAATAAGCCACAAATTGACAAACTCCAAATTGATTAAAGGATTTTTTTTGCTTTTTCCTCTCCAATGTCTATGCTACTTTTTTCCTTTTTTCCATTTCAGGATTACTTCAACTGGAAGTCTCATGACAGTTATTCCCATTTTAGCAAGACTTCAAATGCAATGCACACCACAAAGGACTGCTTGGGTCTGTCCCTTCCAGAAATGGGCAGTACAAAGATGAGGACACTGATCCTATATTTCTGAGCCTTTGTGGAAAAAGGGAGGTAGGTGAATGGGCATGTAAGGCTACTGGCATAGAAGAAAACTACAGCTGGAGCTACACACCCTCCAAGACTTGACAAGAACCACCTTGGCATACAGAGGAGAGCAGGTAAGAAGCCACAGATTACACGAGGCTTCTGGTTCCTGTTCCTCTAGATGTTAACTACCCAGTGACTCCATGAAACCTCAAAAAGGCTGCTGTTCACTGATGTTGCCTGTTAGCAAGCTCCTAATAAAATTAACCTGCTATTCAAACATATTCTTTAGTATCATCTTCCCCTTTCCTTTGAAAGTTACCAGCTATAGTTAATTTGTCATGATTAAACCTGTACTTGTGCTGATGTTTTGAATGGTACCAACCTGGTATCTGTGCCTTCACAAAGGCTGACTTATTTCTCAAACACCTTGATGTACGGAGAGTTGCTTTCTTTGAAATCCATATAGAACTGGATTTTTGTTCTTTATATAGTCTGCTGGAATTTTGCCATCAGCATCAGAGCCAGTTCATGTGTGGATTTCATGTCTACAAACCCTGACAAGGAAAAAACCTTCTCTACTTCTATTCAAGTGGAAGAAGTTTTCATGTTAACTAGTGAGGGGTTTGAAAGGTTTTATCCTTGGATCGGAAAATGGCAGCCATCCTACATGACATTCATCATCACACTGGTTCCCATGTTTCTCAAGTCATGGTATAATAACCAAAGTGATTACATAATAACCTCTTGTATTCTGCAAAACTCATTGCTATTAAAACTAACAAGCTACACCCTGGCCAATGACATGATTTTTTTTTCTGCAATGCAGCAACTCTGCTTAAAAAAAAAAAAAAAAAAGGTAAAAAGCACAAAGAGGCTTTTTAAGAGGAGGAGAATTATCCATCAATCTCTGATGGTACGAGATATTGTAGAACTGCTACTGAAATTTGTCTGGGAAGATTTTGCGTAACTCATTCTTGGCTCTACCATTAGTGATACAATGAGTTCATCCTAAACTTGAGGCAAGATCTTTTTTCCAGCATTCTACATCTTGATCTGTGTTATATGTATACACCCAGTGACACATTCACAGATGTCTATGACAGTACATTCTGAAACTAAGCAAGTCATTGCTGTGTGACTTTAGTGATGACACAAGATATTAATAAATTAAGATGCTCATCAGGTAACAAGGATCCACATCCAGTATCGTATATTTTCATACTCTTACAAATGCCTAAATACTACTTGTTTTACATTGAAAGACAAGTCAGAGCTGACCAAATAATTTAAAACCCAAACAGGTTGGTTATATTTCCAGTTGTTCCCCAGTAGTTGTTAATTTTGTTTTCCTATGACTCTGTCTCCACATTAAAAGTCAGAGACAAAGATTGACATCAGTCTATGTTGTACCAACAGTTCCTACAGGAGATAACAAAGACAAAATATTTTCTCCTCATCTGTACTGTACTTTATGAACTAGATACCCACCAGTGTTAGGGCACTGACATGGGCTGATAAGAGATTATACAGCATACAAGTAGTACAGCAAGCCCAAAGGTGAGCCGTGTCCAGTTTCTCATGTCTCAGGAAGGATCATGCATAAAGATGACTTAATGCTACCTTTGTAGTTCCTTAATCCTGGAATTAAGTGATTTAACCATCCCCAGCACAGCTTACTTTGCTGCTGCCTAGGAGTCTAGCTCTAGTGAGCCGGGGCAGCTGAGGATTTTGGTAATGCCTTAATGTCCTGACTAAATCCTTTATTCTTTGGGGAGGAGACTAGGGATCTTCTACCTTGATGTTATAGCACTTCATTCAGGTATTTCCACACTATGAAGGTATTATCCCCTAGGAATCAACCAACCTTGGAGATCAGGTAAAGGGATGAATCTAACTAGACCTGTGATTTCTTATTCCTGCATTAAGGTAAAGCAGCAGAGTAGAGCTAAGGATTTATTTCACAGTGATTTGAGATGGTCAACATTTCCTTGTTTGTTAGAGCCTCTCTGCAATTACTTTGTGGAGACAATATTGCAGTAGGTTGGTCTTAAAATTTAAATGAGGCATAGGTTGACATTTTGGAAGTGGACCCTCAGGGTCTGAAAAGACAAGGAGAAAAGAGTGAAGATACTTTCTTGCAGAGAGTGTCACTAGCAGAAGTTCTGCAGGATCCAGCTGACACACCTACCACCAGGCTGAGTCTGCCAGACCTGATGTCCAGAAACACTCTCAAGCCCAGCTGGTCATCAACAGCCATAGATGCCCTGAAAAAACTCTGGCTGCACACAACAGATGTTTCCTGAGAAACAGCATTGAAAGGAGGACTTCGACTTTTAACTGGGAAAGAAGTCACAACACAACTATTTCACCTCAAGTCTATGGTCACAGCCCTTAAACTTTCCTTTTCTTGGTCAGCTGTCTATCCACACTATTATTTATCCTGTTTCATTCAAGCAGAGTAACCACAATCCCGAAATTCTGGAAGAGGAAAGCAGCACATAGCATTTGCAAACTGTGTGCCTGCCTCCATATGTGTATGTAGCATATATGTGTAGGACTGTATGGGTGGAGAACTGTGAAATTCTCGTCTTCTTTTATAGGTTTGCTGAAGTTACTTGACATTGAAAGTCACACAGAGCAGGCCATAAAAAACACAGGGCGGGGATGCAGAAAATTTGGGTTTAATTAAGTGGCTGCCATCACTGAAATAATGAAAAAAAAGAGTCTTTGGCAAACTGCATCATTTGTGCAAGCAATCTGGGAACAAGCAGCAAATCTGTGACAAATCTGGCAAAGCCAATTAGAAGTTAGTCAGCAGATAAATCTGCAGTAGAAAGATGTGGCTTTGTCTTAATACTATGATATCCTGTTACTGTAACACCTCACTAGAAGAACCCCTGCTACCATCTTTGTCAGTCCTTGTAACCCTACATCAAAAACGATCAGCCCAAAAAGTTTTCCAGAATTCATCAAATTCATGAGCCCAAAAAGCAACTTCAGTTACTTATGCAAGGGGCACTCATAAAAAAGAAAAATCAAGGCTTCTAGCCTGTCAGCTATAAGACAATGTACATCCTATGTGGGATTTGAAATAGAACGGCTAGATATTTTTTTTTAATTGTTGAACAAGGTTAAGATTAAGACTTTGGCACATAAAGGATCAACACTCCCCCTAAGTCCACAAACTGACTTCAGAAGCAGGATACTAATGCTTATTGCAGTTCAGAGCATGGCCTCCCAGGTAAAGGTTGTCAATAATTATACAAACTCTGCTTAAAAAAATAACTGCACCAATATGACCGCTTAATATTAAGTTCTCTCTCACATACTAACATGCCTACTTAAGTCATCCACCAGCAGCACGGCTGAGTTATTATTAATTTGACCAGAATGGAAATAACAATCAAGTCCCTTATACGAGATCACTGACTTCCATACAATTTCTTAAAACTCTTTATTTTATGGCTTTTTTTCATTAGCCTACAAGATGCTTGGAAAATTATTTATGCACAGGGCAGAAAACTACAAAATTCTGAAGAATGAGAGCTGAAAGCCCCATTTTTTTTAGGAACTACATCTTAAAAAATCATTTGGAAGCTTTGTCAGTTGCCTTCTGGATGTTTTTATTTCTTGATAACACCAGCTTATTATCTAGGTTCCAGAAATATACAAATACATTGCCCATATTGTGGTAAGCATCACACAAACACATAATGAACCAACAATCCTTTCTTCTAAGAGCTTATACACAAACATGAACACCACAAGAAATTTAAAGGCATATGCCAAAGCTTAACACTATTTGTAGGCGAAACATTAGGAAGAGCCTAGAATATTTCAGCACTATTGCCATCATGTAGTTTAGACAGAACAGCAAGAGCAACGTTTAAATCACAGGAAGCAATTTAACTGGTCATAATGATCTCAGACACCAAGTATCCTGAACAAAATACTTTGTATCCCAGCAACCCCCAAATGGCTGTTAAAATCTTAATCCTACTGCTTCACATACGATATGAAAACTTGACCTTTTATACTAATAACACCAGATAAACAGGCTAAAAGGTGCAACAAAATTCAATGCTATTCACATTTAGAAATTAACATTTTTCATGTTACTAATTAAGGGCATTTTTTAAAAGTTGCATGTGTTTTATGCATCTTTTATTTTAAAAGATATGGGCATGAATAACTGTGCACACATACACAAATACTTTTCAGCTCTAGCATTTGTGTGAGCCTTTAGCTAGCTTTATCCTGTCTTAGAGTAATGAGATCTGCAGAGATAAAGAGTGAACCTTTACAAAGAAAATGCCTTTAATCAGTCTTCTAATCAAAGTTTGAACTAACAAGGAAAGTCTCAGTGCAATCGAGGTAGCTCTTGCTTAACTGCATCTGACATTTTGGAATAGATTAGGTTCTAATGGTCTATGGCAGAGCTTTCTCTTTAGAAATCTTGGGATGTCATTAATAAATATTGGCCATCATATAGGGACTCCACACCTCTGTGGTTGAGACAAAACATCTTATAGGAAATCACTGCCTACTGTGTCGTGAACCACAGCAGTGAAGCCAGGCGCAACATCCATCAAAGATTAAAAGAGCAGAAAACGAACACTGCTGTGACCAAACACTTGAAATCATGTGCCGACTGCCACAAACAATTAGAATTCAGCAGGGGTATTCTCAGGCATTCACAAATCATGACTACAGGAGACCTCAGGAAATGGGGCCATGATTAACCCATCCTGCTGTCTCCAGCCATAACAACGGGCTGTTTCAGGGGAAGAAGCTGCAAGATTTCTTGTCATGAAAAAAGATTCATTTTACTAAAATCTCACCTTTGGATCAGGACATGAAGCCTAGTCTTTTATACACAGAAACCTAAAGTTACAGAGAGCAAGAAATCAGATATCAGTTCTGGTTTTTGAGCAAAGAAGGAGAGCTGCGCTAGGGTTCTCATTTGGCAGCAAGAGGAATACCTCAAAGGCTGCAGGCTTGGGGTCTCCAAGGAAGGCAGCTGCTCTTATCCTCCAGTGTCTAGTGACAATCCCAACACATCTTTGTGAAGCACCAGTAGGCTCCATCTGTTAGGACCAATCTTTTCCTTATGGCCAAATCTCTTTACTACAGGAAGATAGGTTGGAGGTGACATTTGCTGATTGTGGGCAGGTAAAAAACGCTCTTCTGAGCGCAAAAGCATGTTAAAAATGGTACAAGCTGAAGAATAAAATTCCCAGGCTTGAATAACATTGGACTCACCAAAAAAAAAAAAAAAAACCAAACCCAAAACACAAGGCCAAACTATTTGGAACACTATTGTCCATAGACACAAAAAAATTGTGTAAAAGCTCCTCTTTTTTTCCAACTTTTTATTTTAAAATGGGTCAATTGAATTTAGCCCTTTTTTCCCAAAACTGCTGCAAGACTCCTGGAGATAACCTGAGAACTGAAATGGGAATTTTCTTCCCTGACATTTGAAAAGGACATATAATTGGATTTCCAACAAAACAATAACTCAAAAGGGCTGGCCTTGCTGGCTAGTACAGTCCCACTGCTTATAGAGTATCCAGTACTTGCTCTACCCCATCCAGCCATCTCTCCCACAGCCTCTTCACAATCTGGTTCATTGTAGGCTCTTCCTGCACTGCTTCAGCATCTGTAGCTGGCTGCAGACCTGTGCAAGACAGGAGCTTGAAGAGGAAATAGCTTTGCTCCTCCTTGAGAAGTTTTATTTTTCTTAATGTACATTTAAAGCTTCCCAATATTCTCATATGCAGGCATATTTGTTGGCAAAGGCCTGTCATGTCGCCTGAACCCAGCTAGAGCTGAGAACACCCAGTGCCTTAAAGTCAAGTCTTGCATGTTTTAAGAGGACCCTCAGGGCTGTGCAGGCTCAAAAGCAATGAACACCTCTGATATCAGTGCAAGTTTTCCACTGCATGGTATCAACCTGTCGTTTACAAAGGCATTCACTAGAAAACATTATCAAATGGTGAGGAGAGATATATACAGAGATACAGGCAAAGAATAATTAAATGCAGTAATTGGCTATAGTGCAAAGGAACATGGACAGGCTTAAACATGCCTCTTATATTATGAAACACTTGGGCAAGTAGAGGGTGGCTTGTTTTGAAAACTGCCAATAACTGCATTCCATGGATCCACACAAAATAGAAGATTACTAAGTGGCAGACAGGATTAGAGTTTTATAGAATTTGCAGTTTATGGAAATGAGTACTGTTTAGAGCTTGTATTCCTACAGTTCATTTATTTATCTTCTAGGAGAACATTTGATTTTCCAGCTATGTCCTTTCTGTTCTTTACACACCTGTTCACCGGGATGTAGGGAAACAAGATCTTTTCAGAGGGTGAAGATTAACGGGTCTTTCCAGGTTAGCTCTTCATGAGTCACAGGAGTGACAGGACACAGATTCACCCTATTCAGGGAACAGGTATACAGAATACACCAAGACCTCATTAACTCATTATCAGTTCTTACACTGCACAGCACTGAGTTGTTCAGCTCGTTGGCTACACAGTGCACAGCAGCAGAGCCTGGGATGAGGGCCAAAAACAGAAGAGCCAGCTAAAATCAGAATAGACTGAAAAGGTAACTGACCTCATAATTCTCAAACTCTTACTGCCTGAGCTGTTTACCTGGAGGCATCTTCATAAGCACCTTCTGAGTTATTGATCAGAGCATGTTAACTCAGCAGCAGCAGGGACATGGGACAAATGCTGACTCTAAGGTCTATCCACATGTATTACTGCCGCAGAAGGATCACAAAGGAGCACCATGGCACCCACCTCCATTTCATGAACAAACCTGATAGCCAGATTGACCAACAGACTTGCCCAGGCTATTTCTCCAAGAGGTACCTACCTCTTCTGACTCCCTTGAACCTGGGATCCTGGCAAAATAAGCAAACTGTACTGTACAGGTCAGTGGCATTTAATGTTAAATTAAAAGGCAATCATGCTGGCCTTAAGTCAATATTTTGGTGCTTAAGAATCATGCAGATGTTTCTGAAGTTATGGGGGGGGGGGCGGGGAGGGATGTTGAAAAAACTTATTGCATTACACAGAGGAGTTGGAAGAGGAAAATGAATATTCATGAATGCATTCCTTCCTGGCTGAGTAAAAGGAAAATAGGGTAAACATTTTTCTCAGATAGCAGGATTCACAGGTTTTGGAGTCCAAACCAACTTCCATTCAAATCAGTGAATAGACACCAGCAGACAAGAGTGTAATCGGGTCTCAGATTATTCTTAATATCAATATACAAAATGATAGTACTGCATAACAGAACCTGGTAAATTAGTAATTTTAGTACATGTGACAGAGGAAAGGGACATAAATTTGTGACTTTCCAATTCATAGGCTCTCACCTCCATATTAAGACAGAACAGTTTGTATTCTAAATAAATGTGTGTTCCCAGGAATTGACATATAAGTTTTGTCTCTTAAAGCAATTGCCACAAAGGCAAATAACCAAGTAATAAACTTCCAGACTATTCAAATAGTATTTTATTTGGAGATAGTGTTATGTGAGGTTTCAGCTGGGGGCTATCTTCCCCAGTTTAGTGTCTAAACTAGTTTTTCTTAAGCTTGTCAACCTGTATACATTAATGTAATTTCTGCCCAATGACACAGCTGAGCATGAGCAATTCTACAACAGATACTCGCATTTCTGCCATTACTGGGAGAGACCAGAATAATTTTAACAAGAAGTTTTGAATGAAAACAAGTCTATTAAAGAAAAAGCTGATTGAAATATTTTCACTTCCTCATGTTGTTTAACAAAATCCTAATTTTCAGTCTCTTGGTATTTTTATTAAAAACAACAAAATGAAAGTAAGTGAGGGGATTACAGTTTCTTCCCTTTCAATGTCTGAAGGATTGGAATGGACTGAGCCGCTTAAAGCTCCATTAATTCCCAAACAATCTGTAAACATACACTTATACATTAACAACCTGGTTTTCTCTCCCACGCAATCATTTCTCATCAATTATTGCCAACAGGATTAACATTTTCCACTTATCTGCCCTAAGCCATATATCTCTTTACTTGCAATCAATCCACTCCAGAGTGTATTAGGAATCCACTACTGCCCCAGGAATATTCCAGAATTTGTGAGAAGACACTAGAGGACCTGTCTGCTGTTTCTGAAATATATCACTTTTTTCTTGTACCACCATCTTTCTGCAATGCACTAAGCCAACAAATCAACTTGCATATTGCTCAAAAGTTTTTAGGTAGAAAATATGATCTAAGTCATAATCCACAATTTAAGATGAAATCAGAAAAAGCATGAAGGAAATGAACAAGCCGTTTATTAGGCATTTCTCTAAAACATGGAAATGGTGGGGCTTTATACTTAATCAGTAGGCAGATGGGAGAGGTTTCTTAACACCATGCAGGTTAACTGTGGAACTCATTGCCACAAGATATGGATCCTTGAAATGCACAATTAAAAAAAAAAAAATCTATGGGAAAAAAAATAAATCAAGGACTATTAAACCTACCGACCCAGTCAGCTGGTCCTTGCCAAGCACTGGAATAGTATAAGAGGAAAGCAGTCAATATGTTTTTGTTTCTCCTAATCACTAATTACTGACCACAGAGAGAAAAAGTGCTGGGCTGAAAGGACCTGTGGTGTGCCCAAGCAAGGCTGTTCCCATAAAGGATGCCCCAGTCCTAGCTGAGGCAGGCTTTAATGTCTCATAACAGGAAAGCCAGCCCACAGCAATAACACAAAAATGCTGAAATTCATAGACTGTCTTCCAAGCCAAAGACTTCTTACATGCTGCAGTTGAAGTAATGGAAAGGTCGTATAAGCTAGAGAGCATGAGGAAAATTCCTGTACAATGTGCCTCTCCCTACATCTGCCTCAGGCTTTTAAAACTCATTTCCATAGTAATTTCCTTCTCAACTTGTCATTGCTTTGCTCCTAGTTCAATGAATACTTCCACTGTTTGGTGAAATTCCTGCTAGGATACAGGATGTGAGCACTTAATACAGTTTGTATACAAATTATGTTTCTATGCCTTCCTCAGGATACATAGTTTTAAATTCCACAGTACTGGTCAACACCTTAAAGAAAAACAGAATTGCTGAAGCAAATCGTCACTTCCTGGAATACAGTATGAATTCTCAATTAGGTTATAACTTAACACGTGCCCATGCACATTAAGAGGTAAACAAGGAGATTTAATTCTTGCCATGCACTGGACAAGAATTAAATCTCAATTGCGGTCCTTGACTATAAACTGCCAAAGCCTAGCCATATCATCTTCTTCTGGATTTCATAAACCAGCATCATTCAGTATCTGGATGTATCAGGAGGGATAGAGATTGTTGCAGCCAAAACCACAATCTATGACCTTACACAGTAGCACGGTTCTCACTGTGGGACAGCATGTAAATTCATAATATTTCAGCCTGAAAAACTAGACTTGTTCTGTTCTTCCATAGATGCTGCATTTCCGCCTTGCACCTCCCAAACTTCTTTCTTGTAGGACAGTGTTATTTGTTTCTAAGGGAGCCTGAGGACAGAGAAAAGCTTATCAAAAACTATGGAAGCCAAGGAACATCTGGCAAGAGTAGAGCTCAACTAGTTGTTTGGGCATTAAAAAGACAATGGAAACTGGGGTCTGGAAAGGACACTACCTAGAGCCAAACCTCTGCTTAGGAGTCCCACAGATACTCAGTGTTGACTGCTTCATTTGCTGCCTTCACAACCAGTTCCTGGCCAAAAGCTCTGAGTCCCCTCAGACACCCCATCTATTACACTGAAGTCAGTGAAAGTCCTGTCAAAACCCCCTTGAGACTAAGCACAAATCCTTTGCTAAATGGTATACAAAATGGAAAGAAAAAGTGCGCAAAGAAAAAAAAAAAGGAAAATAAAATGTTATCTATTTAAGCACTCCAGCTAGTAGAAACAAAGAATAGAAAAACTTACAACTTTTTCCCTCTCTTTCCCACTCCAGCCATACACTCTTACTCCCTTTGTGTTGGCTGTGGTATTCATTTCATTTGTGGAAGAGCTGATTCAGCTCACTAAACCAGCTAAAAAATACCCCAGCCAAGAAACAAACATGTGAATAGAACTCAGACTTTAAAAAAAAAAAATTCCTTCTGTAAGAGATCACTTTGAAAGCAACTGGATTTTGGACTAAGCACAACTTCTTGAGAGTGTCTGGTTTCTGCAGAACAGTTCAGGTCTGTCAAAAATGAAGGCTGTCTTGAAGTCAAATGACAGAAATTCAAAGAAAACATGGAAATTGGCCCCAGAAGGGATGGAATAGCACACTGTTCTGATCAGTGCTTCCATGAAAGATTTCCTTCTCTTGTTTCCTAGAGCACACAGCTGAAAGGTCTCCAGGTCACAAAGGCTGCTATGGCAGAGCATAGGCACAGGAATGAGCTGAACTATACAGAAAATCCAAGGCACTTGAAACTCTAAACAAACCCACTGTTTGTTAAGAACTGATGTAAAGAACATTGCTATCAACATCTCTCATCTTCAGAGTGTGAAATCCCATTCCACTTTCTATGGAAGCTATTTCCCTGAAAGAAAGAAAGAAGCCCTACAATTAAAACAAATATGTATATTTTTTGCATGCCACATAGCAGGCATTGTTCTGAATCTCATAGATTTCAGAAGAATGACAAGGCTTACAAACATGGAGCATTCAAGAAAGCATTGATTTGACAGTCCCTGCTGCCACTGTTAGCTGTGACTACAGGGCACAGGGAATCTCTCAAGTATACACGACCCAATGGTTGTGGCTGTGTGTGTGTGGCAAAGCTCTGTAGGAAGAAAGCAGTGTTGCAATGCAACACATTTAAATGCATTATGAGGAAACACGCCTCCCCCACAAGGGGCATCTGGAGTGCAGGGACTTTTTTCCATGATAAGTGTCCCAGTAGGAGGCACTGACCTGTTTTTATCTGCCATTCATCTTTGGGCCATCTCCCATTCTTTCAGAGCTAAATAAGGATATGCGAAGAGTCAGGATGTTAAAGGACTTAATGCAAATAGGTTTTTTTCCTCCCATCCCATCTGCCACAGACTCAGAACAAGATGCGGTAATGGAGGAACATAGAAAGGTCAGAGGATTTTTGGGGGGGGTGTTGGAATAGCTTGTGAAATTGTCTCAGGGGTCATAACTTAGGCATGACACATAAAAGGTGTACAACTGAGACAAACCAGTGATCCATCTGGTCCAGGATCCTGTCTCTGACAGTGGATAGTATTGGACTCTTCCCAGGAAGGGGTCAAAAGTGAATAAATTAAGAAATTATGAGTGTTTAGCTAGTGGACCGCCTGTTTTTAAGAAAGAAGTTCTTTTTGAAAACCACTAGTTAGAGATTGGTCTCAAGCTCAGGGACCCAGAATTAAAATATATTAACAAATCCCTGTGTGCACTTTTTTTTAAATCAAGTTTTTAACTCTGTGAAAACTAATGTTTTGAATGTTTTGAAAATAAGAGGAAACTTCAAAGTGCACTATTACTTCTTTAGAATTGCAGACAGCAGCAAAGTGCTGGAAAAACTGTGTAAAGGCATTTTTAAGTCCATCCCTGGGGCTGATCTAGGCACCTGGGATAATGACATGTGAAATGCAACGATAGCAAGTGGTGTGACCAGAAATATGCCAAGGAAAAGCACATAAAGCCCCACCCCATGCTGCAAGACAAGCAGGGTTGTTCTGTGACATCGTTACCATGCTGTAACTGGGCTGTATGTCTAAGGCTATATTCTTGTTAGAACATGATCAAGGTCTCAGCCACGCTGCATATTTTAATCGTGCTGTAATTGCACCAGGGGACAACTGTAGGAAAACCAGGTCCTACAATGCAGACATATTTGAGGTGGAGTCAGACAGAGCAAGAGGATATCCAGGAGTAGAAAAGGCAGCACAGTTGAAGTGCCTTAGGGGAACAGACTCATGTCTGCCAGATAGTCAGAACAAAATGGGGCTTGGACAAAAATCCCATGATAGATTTGTCAGTGCAGCAATTTGACAGGTTTACTTACAAGCATAAATTAATTAAAATTTGCTCTCATTAAAAATCAATCAAGGGGGATGCCTTTTAGTGGAAGGAAAAGAAGTATGCCCTATAATAACAACAGAGAACTGGTGAGACTTCTCCAAGTCAGTATAAGAGAATTTTTTACTTTACTTACTACAGCATTCTTCTGGAAAAACACAGGTTTCTATAGCTGGCTATTCCTTTAAAAGCATTGGTTTGATCTTTATCATCTTACCTTTACCCAATAGGCTATTCCTAGTATACCATGGTGCCACTCCTCTCCAGGAAGCTGTTTCTACAAAAAACAGTGCTGCAGAGGGGAATCAGATCAAATAATCTAACTGTGCTTATAATGGAAAAAGAGGGGGAAAAAAAGAGGGGAAAAAAGAAAAAGGATACAGAGATGAGAATTCATATTATACAGGCTAAGACACTCCTTTGGAATAAATGGAAATTAAATTCTTCAGATGTTGGCTCAGGCCAAATGTGCTTTAGTTTTATGGTGCTAAGAATTTGACAGGTATTTTTATCCACTAAGTACTGGTCAACAGAGAGGACATTCATTAACTGCTCTTCTTTATGTGTGTATTTACCTCACTCTACTAGCCAAAGGTTCCATCACTTATCAAGTTGAGATAAAAGCCAGATCTCAGGGTTCAATAAGAATAATAAATAGAGCTAATACATGACCAAACTGCAGCCTTGAAAATTATCTCCAAGTTTGAAAAAATACAAACCGTCAAACAGGAAGGAGTTAGCATCTGATTTGTCTTCATGCAGCTTTTCAGCTACCAATACTACCCAGCTACAAAAAGAGCTAAACACAAGTAGTAATGCTATTGTTTTTACGTTAAATGTCCAAAAGTGCAAATATAGGATGCAGGATGACAGCGAATATGTTGGCAGGAACTTCTGTGTAACCATGATCCAGAAGCAACTGCTAACTTAGGAAGATCAAGCTCCTAAAGAAAGCACTGCAATGTGAGGCTCTTTCCTCAAATAGAATGTAGTTTTTGCTCTTCCCCTGCAAGTCCATTATCGACCATGGACTGAGATGGAATTCTGGGACAAACAGGCCTCTTGATCAACCTGATACTGCCACTCTAGTGGTGGTAAGTGATATTTATATGGATTTTAAAAGCATATGAAAAAAAGCTCTTCACTCAGCTGAACTTTCTTTGAACAAGACTACAAAGCAAGAAATAAAGATGACAAATCGTGCAGGGCACTCGACACTTTGGCTTTGTATTTTACAATAGATATCAGGAACTGAAGTTATGTACAAATCTCAGAAGAGTCACCCAGGGTTTGCACACTTCCCAAGAAACATCTGAGATACAGTGAAACTCCAAAGGAACTTCTGATCATGCCGTTGCTTGTTCAGATGCAGACCCAGCTGAAGAACAGAACTCAGAAAGGTATTGCTACAGAGAAGTAAGCTACACGCAAATATCTTGTGAAGTATCTAGCCTAGGACTGGGAGACTTCAATCCTGAGTCAGGATTAGAGCAGAGTCAGTCAGAATCCAAGCAGAGTCAGCTTTTGAACTCTTAATCTGAATGCATTTCAGAACAGGTGTCTAAATTGCACCCAAAGGTGTGTCAAAGCTCCTTCCTCAGCTGTCCAAGTCAAAGTGAGCTAGAGTCTCTTCCCATATTGGGCAAACTTTAAAAAATTTGTATCAGATAATCCACCCCAGATTTCAGACTGTTTATCCAAAGCTTGCCTGAATGAGCCAGATCTCTTTGGCAAGTAAAAATGGGCTTGAATGCCTTGCAACACCCTTACTTGAAGCAACCAGCCACTTCTAATAGTTTTGCCCACTCCTAGACAGCACATGAGGGCAGCCATCACAGAGGAGGTAAATGAAGCACCCGGGAGAACCTAGAAACCAAAAGCTTATTCAACATGATGGGCAATCATGCTATATACTAGAATCCTATTGCAGTGCTGGAAATGCTGGATAAGATATAAAAAAGTTCCTAAAACTCAAGGGCAGAGGAAAAGGAAATGAAAAAAAATCAGCTTCTGGCCAAAGCTGCACCCACGTTGTGCTGGCTGGAGCAGTCTGCAGCCACCCTTACCTTAAATGCTGAGGTGTGGCTCATGCAGCCAGCATGCCCTGACCTGCAGCACACATTAGATCTGAGCATTTGCTTATCAGATCAAAATGAAGCACTGCCTGCTGGGACCTGTAGTCTCTGAAGGACATATCTCTTAAAGTACAGAGGGCCACAGGGCACATCACAAAACTCTAAGGATTGCATGTAGCCCTCCCACGGTTAGTTTCCAACATCATACACACTGCCAGAAAAAAAGATAAGATTTGGAATCTGGGCTGCCAAGGCTGCAAAGACTGAAAATGTTATGAAGACATGTCTCTCAGCTTAGGCAAAACTGAGAAGGAAAACACCTGAGATAAGCAGGTCCTCCAGCAGAGACATTGCACACTTGTCCATTTTTCTACACACCTATTAACAAAGCAATAGCCACGTCTTTCATCGCAACCAACATTGACACAGTACAAAAAAAGGAAGGGTAAGAAAATACCTTTGCTTCCTCAAAAAACAAGCCAAGTTTTAATAGCCAATCTGGTCACCTCTTCCTTTCACAACAGAAGAGTTTAATATCACCAGTCCAGAATACTGGAGATATGTCTGCCAGTCCTCTGGGTCACAAGCAACAAGACAAAAGGAAATGATCTCGAGTTGCACCAGGGGAAGTTTAGGTTGGATATTACAAAAAATTTCTTCACAGAAATGCTTGTTAAGCATTGAAAGAGGCTGCCTGGGGAAGTGTGAAATCACTACCCCTGGAGGTATTTGAAAGTGTACATGTGGCACCTTAGGGACATGGTCTAGTGGTGGATTTGTTAATACTGGGTTAATGGTTGCACCCGATGATATCAAAGGTCCAACCTAAGTTTTCTAACCTAAACAATTCTGCGATTCTATATCTGCATCTCATCTCCTTCTCCAGGTAAATAAGCCCATTACTTGAGTTCAACATCTAGTAGTATTATATTCGGAGTTTGCCAGGGGTTTTTTGTTTTGGTTTGTTTTTTTTTAAACAAGTCCCTTTAGATTTAAACTAGTTTTACATAGATAGCTTGACAGCTTTTGGGATATCTTACTTAAAATGCATGGGGCTTTTTACTTATTTTGTGAATAAGAAAAGAGAAATACCTAGGAAAAACTTGGTTTGAAGCCTTTCCTCCTCAGAAATCACTGTTTAATGCTTAAATGTTTTTCCTTTAAAAATACAAAATTTGGCAACTATTCCTCTTGTTACTTACTTGAAAAGGCAATGACTTTCCCCAGTACACCTGCCTTTAGTGTAACAACTGAACCACAGATATAATTTAAAAACAAACAAAAAAAACCAAAACAAAAACCAAAACAAAAGCAAAAAACTCAACAACAACAACAACCAATCAGGGGTTTGCCAACTGGAAACAGAGCAAGAGAGTTTTTCCATGTATACTACAGTCCTACTTTTCCCTTTAGCTTTTCTGGACTCCTGAGTTTCCCCACTCCTCCTGCCTGTGCTTTCACAGAGTTTTAGAACTACAAGGGACCATCAGGAGCCAGTTGCTCAGCCTGCAGCTGTAACATAGGTCAGAGTACTTAAGTCTTTGCTTGTGCTTTTCCTTCCCTGGGTATCGACCACTGTCTTCATCTGCCTTTCCCTTCATGCTCACTTCTCACTTGAGAGGAATAATTTTCATTAGGCTAATGACATCTACCCCCAGAAAAAGCGCACCAGATCGACAAAAAGGACATTCACAGCTGCTTTCTTAAATACTTTGACATATCAGAAGGAAAGACAAGTCCAGAAAACATAATAAAAATACTGTAGTATGACACAGGTTATCATAATCATCAGCATAGTCAATGAGTTTACAATTTCACTTAGGAAATCCAGCAGAAGAACCTCATTAAATAGATGTTCATCTTCTCAGAATAACTGCAAGTGTCAGATATGCATCTAGAAACAAAAATTAGAGGCTTTATCCTTACTACTTTAGGGCTAGATTCCACACACATGCAATTCCTAATCAACATTATATGAGTTGCATTCATTGACTGGTATGAAAGAAGCTCTGGTTCCTTTAACAGATGCTTACTATTTGAATAAAATGCCTATTAATATTTAATAATCAAAGACAGTTGAGGGAGAAGAAGAAAATCCTGTGTAGAGAAGGCCATCATGCAATGAAATAAGAATGGTTACATCTATGTCATATAGGCAACAAACACAATTTCCTCCCCAGTTTCTAAGATTAGAAATACTAAAACAAACATTAGCAAGTGCTCCTAATTTGACTCTAGCTGTGAGCTATTCTAATTGGCAATTGCCAGTTCAGCATTCCACAAGGGTGAAGAATGTGTTTGTCAGGTTCCTAATAGCAACAAAGATTTAAAGATGCCTCTCAGAGCAATTGTGCCTTTTGACTTTACTGAGTACAGTCTCCTCAAAAAAATACAAAAGGACACCGTGAACACAGACATTTGAAAACTATTTTTTCTAAGAAACAAGTTAAGGGAGTGAATCACAAAGACACTGACTTATATCTCCATTTAATTTACTTCAGGAGCTCTTTGTTGCATGTACAAGCCAGGGACCAGAGGCCATGAGAAAGTGTTGATCTCATTTCTGGGCCAGAATGTGCAGCTAAGCAGCACCAGATGGCCATTGGAGGCTATGCAGGCATACACCAAGGTAGCTCCACCGGGTCCCCACTGGGCAATCAACAGTTTGCTCTGGAGGAGAGGAAGGGAAAAGAGAGGATGAATGCTAGCACGAAGGGCCACCACAGGAAAGGCCAATCAGCCTACATCAAAACGACTGCCTTTGCCTAATGTTAGTCACACAGATTTATTTTCAGGTATAAATCTAACAAATTTCTAGCTACTCACCATGAAATCTCATCCCTCAGCAAATGGTACCTGATTGCAAACATATCAAGGAGCCCAAATTAACTATCAATTGATGTTCAGATGTGAGCAAAATTTAATTACCATCTCTGCTACAGCATTAGTTGATACCAACACTTTAGAAGACTCAAGACAAAAAACACAATTAAAAAATAAGATTTTATGCACATATAATGCTTTCAAATATTTGTTAAACTGTAGCCTTTTCTGTTAGATGTGAAAGGCATTGCACATGCTTTTAACACTGTACGGTACCAGAGACTTCAGGGGAAGTTTCAGTGGAGAGAATGCACAAACTGACCAGGAGCTAAGCCAGAAGGGCAAGTGCTCCCTTTCCTAGTGCTCTGTATGTGCCCTATTGAACAGCACAGCATTGCTCAGCAGCACAACTACATGCATTTTATAGCTTTTAGGAAAGATAAATCACAAGCAAAATTACTTATACCATTCAAATTGACTCATTTAAGCCTATCTCAAGTGTGTTTGTTCTGCTATCCAGATATTTATGTGACTGAAATACACACTAAATTTTCTATAAAAATGAAGGGAAGAGCCTTATCAATTAATACTTCCTCATTAAAACTTTTACTATAGCAAATAAGCAGTTTCTGGAAATGAAGCTCTGACTCAGAATATCCATGTAAGAACAGAAAGTGTGAAGTGCTAGGTAGAGAATCACAAGTATTAAGGTCAGTAAAGCAGAAATAGTTTTCATAAGTTAGTGATTGACATTAAAAATTCAGTACTCAACAGTGCACATGTTACCCAGTGGAATATAAGACAGAACCGCTATTTCTAAGAGCAAAGGAAAAACATGGTGTCTATTATAATTTCTCTAAAGGATACTATAAAAAAATAGCTTTCTACATGCCCCTATAAATCCAGTAGCAGATGTATGACTTAAATTTTCCAGTTATACCACAACTGGTACTTTTGTTTAACAAACACTATTTGAATTTCCATTAAGTTACTATAATTGCTCATCTTTTCAGATTGTTAATTGTAAAAGAACATGCACCACCTGCAAATGCCTGCAAAAATAAAGACTGATGAGATAGCCATTAATAGAGATTACTTGTGTGGAAATCCCAATTTACCTTACATATTCATTAATTTCATTTGCTTTTCCTGTTTAGAAGTGTATCCGTTTTACGCAGCATTTCATTATTTTCTCTGCTATGCCCTCTCTGTTGAAGATAATGAGCTGTATGGCCAAAAAAACCATTCCAACATTAGGTCTTCTGCCACCTATATCTGTAAAGAAAGATCTGGCATGCCAGGAGAGCAGGGCCAGTGTTAAAGCTCCCAGCAGCAGTGATGTCCTTCCAGACAGTACTCCCAAACCTATCCGTAAAGGGGTTGCACACGGTGCCCTCCTGGAAGAGCGAAAGGTTAAGTCACTGCTGTACGTTTGTCCTATGAAAGGAATTTACAGTTACTCCTTTTGTTAAAGCTATGGAGACTAGTGTGATACTTTCAGTAGGAGGCCTGGCAACTTTAGGAAGTGGATTTTTTTTTACTTGTGTGAAGAGGGGAAACAGTGGGGATTTATTTCTGTAAGCTCACATCGGCCAGATGCTAATGAACAAACAGGAACACCAAGTGCATTAGAACTCCTTTATATATGCCACATATACACAACTTTTATATTCCAATATTCCCATTAACACAGTAGTAGTGCATCCAGCCATGGGTTTGGGTTTTCCCTTCTTTCCAGTGCACGAGACAGAGTACCCCAGCCCCCACCCCAGTGCTGGAGCCCGTCCCGATCAGAACCCAAATGCACAGAACTGCCTGAGGGACAGATCACAGCATCCTGCACACAGCAAGCCCATAAGCAGATCCATTGCTACGGGCTGTCACATGCCAGGTAAAATACCTGGCACATTTGATGTGGAAGTGAGGGTATTGCGTGAGAAGTGGGAAGCCAGCAGGGCTTTCATCCACATAATGGATAAAAGCAGGGCTGGTAAAAGCTGCTACATTTGCATCAAACTATGTAAAATGCTGGCACAGAGTCGACTGCACATCTAATACCCAATGTGCAGGGCTTGGCAAATCTTGGCAAGAAAGTGAATAACTCACTGAGGAAAACAACATTCTCCCTCCTTTATTTTCCTGGTATTTTGCACTATCCTACCACTGTCCTGACACATACTCTGTGTTGCCTCTTTTTATTGGTGAAGGGGTTTGCTCTGAGTTTTAACAGGACAAGCCAGGGCAGTTCATATAGCAAAGCCACCTGCCAGCAAAAATTATGTTTTCTCTAACTGTGTTTTTCAAACTTTATCAGGTACTTGGTCTGGTACCCGAACATCAACCGTGACTTTCATTTTTCTTGTACCACTTGCAGTATGAAGGTCTCAGAGGTCAAATTATGCCTCCAGTTACACACATAGTTCATGTTCCACCCACAAATTATAGAGGGAAAGATTCAGTGGGGATAGGGGAAATGGCACAGTGTAACAAGCTGTTCTTTGTTACTTCCTTGGGCAAAGCTAGCAGCCAGAAAGTCTATTTTAACTATGTTTCTTATAAGACCATTTACTCATTTGCTATGATTCAAACAAAGTTCTACCATCAGTGATAGTCAACATTTTCACAGCTTGTGTATGATTTCTGTACATTTTTCTGTGTTACCTGGGTTCACATGCATATCAAGGATCAACTTAGCTTAATTTTTATTATTCCATGCAGAAGGGAAACACTTTTGCCCCTGCAGCATGAACTTGACCTTTCTGCTTCTCAGTCCATCTTGCCCTAGAGGCCTGACCCCACACACAGAGATGAACTGGAGTCAAAGTAAATTAATATCCCTTTCCTTAAGTTCTGCTGAAGACAACCTTTATCTGCAAACAGCTACATCCACACAAATTACTCTCCTACAGCCTCTTGCAGTGGTTTTAGAAGCAAAGAGCAACTGTACATCCTCTGCTTTTGATAGGAGGGCCTTGTAAGAGCTACAGATCAGTTAATCACAGGGTACACTTATGAACACAATGAATTGTCCTTTAAAGACTTTTAATTCTTTTAAAGGAATTCAAAGTGAAAGCATAGATGCTCTTCTCACTCTAAGCATGAGAAAGCATCTCAGTTCACTTCTGTTGCATAAATGAAGTCAAGCTCATGACAGGGAAATGCACTGACACCCTCTTTACCCAAATCTCCCAGCACGCAATCAGCCATCCTCTAGGCTGCACAGGATAAGAACATACGCTCTGACTGCATTTGGGGGAAAGAACTCATTCAGATCACAGTATATATATACGTTTTTGTTGATATATGTTATGTTCCAAGTTAAAACTGTATTACCAAATAGACCAAGCCTTATTAATGTAGCTTAAAAACAGCAAAAAAAACCCTATAAACCTCCCAGCAATATTTGTTTAGCAGAACACCTGTGAAAAACATTTATTTTAGGAAGAGACCATGTAAGATTTCAAACAACTGTCTTAAGTGAACAGGAAAAAAAATTCTAGCACACTTAAACGTGTGTCCTTTGGTAAGAAACATCACATGCATGGCATCTTAAAAACACGTGAATGCAAACAGCATTAGCCATTTCTTCTAAATATAAGGCTTGGAGGATAGCTATTTGCCAAATACCTCTGTCAGCACTTAAACCATTTTGAACCATTATTAAAGCTGAAGATATCTGACATTTTGTAAAATTATTAAGCATGAATGTTATTTTGCAGATAACATTAGTGCTGCAGGATGTTGGTGGAGCTTATAAAAAAAAAGAGACAGATCTTTATCAGATGCCTGGTCACAGAAGTCAGGATTCTACAACCACTCAAATATTTTTAAACTACAGCAATAAACAATAACAGTGTGTATCTTCTTAAGTTACTGGAATGTAACCCCAAGTAGAAAACTACTCTGGACTACAGTGGGAATTGGGTTAGACCCTTGATGCTCTGAAATGCAAGAGTAAAATGCATCATTATCTGATAATTTTTTTAAGAAACATCTTTAAAAATTGCATTAAACTGTAACTTACAAATTCTCAAGTCTTATGTGCATATGAAGAGTAACAGTAGGGCTAGGTAAAGCATCCTTCCAGGAGAAGCAATCCTGGGGAAAACAAAGCCAAAGGAGATAGGAAAGTAATTAATGGATTTTCTCCAACTCATGTTTAAAAACATCACTGGACTATGTAAACAGAAATTTCTCAGATGCTTATAACTTGACTAAATGTGAGGGTTTTTCCATAGGTACAGCATGAGGCACACTAATAATAAAAAAATTGTCCCTAATTCATCAAAAGACATCAAGTGTTTACTCCACAACATGAATTTCAGCTTTGCAATAAAGTGTTCTATATTTTTTCCCATGTTTACTGTTGGAGACAACAGAATAGGGTTTAGGTGTTGAAAAAATTACAAGCCACAAATCCCAATGTGCCACTAATTTTCAGTTACAAGAACTATTCCTGTAAGTTCTGTAACAGCTAAAAAGGCCTTCCAGGTTTCAAGGACCCAGAATTCAAATAAGGAAATCATTTACATTACAAATAAATTACATTATCAGATTTTTATAGAAAGGATGAGTTTCTCTCTTTGTTCTGAGAGAAAAAATTATGCCTATTATATTGTCAATTAAATCGTATCTTAAAACACAGTAATTATTGAACAATGGACAGTCTCCAGTGTGTGTGCCCTGAAACTCTTATAACCGACATTGATTTTTTTTTTTTCCCAGAAATATTTCTTCCCAGGTTCCAAATTTAGCATGCTGGTCAAACTATCTCACTCATTCAATCCTTTTGAGCACAAATATAAAAACACCAAAAACTTTTTCACCAAAACCAAAGAAGTTCAACATTGCAAACTCAGGAACAGCTAAAGTACATGAGGCAGCATTTAGATAGTTATTTTCCCGTCAGAAAATTTATTCTTTAAATCTAAGTGATGATGATTATTTTTGGGGAGCAAGGAAAAGCTGGAAATGGTTTTTCTTCCAGCAGTTATCACTAACTGAACACTTCTTTAATTTCAAGTTACCATAGGCATTGCTACTACAAACCATAGAAAAAACTCCAAGCTCCACTTTGAGATTGTTCACCAGCACACAGATTTCTCTAATCTTAATTCCCAGGGCAAAATCCTGGCCTTGTGAACTCAATGGTAAAACAGCCACTGGTGCAGGAAGGTGAGGAATTCTCTCAAATGGTCCCTAGGAGACCTTTTGATGCCTCTGCACCACCTCCTCTTTGAAATGCATTTATCTTAAGCAACATCTTAAGTCCACTCATCTCTTTGTGGGACTGAAATAGTTTAGCTGTTTCTGTCCAATTAGTCCTCTTAGCTATGCATTTGTTAACAACCATTTGCATTACTCCCTTCAGACTACACTGACAGCCATATTAGAGTCTAGCACCCAACCACCACAGGATGACTCAGCACATCTGCGACACACATTTGTCATTCAGAGTTCTTTGTTCATCAGAGTAGATTTTCCCTGCAAAAACTCTTATATGGTCTCTGCTCTTTCACTTTGCCATTCAGAGGAAAGCCCATCTGATGCAGGTTCTCTCATGGTTCAAGTATCTTCGTATTTTTACCCATCCCCCGAGGTGAGACATTGCTATCATCACAGGTTACCTTCCTGTACATGTGTCCATGGATCTCAGCCTTATCACATCACAGGCACCTGTTCAGTACTTTCCATATTTTATTCTTCAGTAAGAAGCCACTCCATTCCTGCACAATTCAAAGACATCTGAAAAAGCAAGAACATTTCCATTAGTGAAAAGCTCCTTAAAAATTAAAGCCTTCCTGCAATGGTCCCAGCACTGAAGGATCTTGAACAGATCTTAGAAGTTAAGGAGACTGCACAGATAGTGTTTTTTGCCTTCAGATCCTACACCTGTCAAGTCTACAGAAGGATGCCCAACTCAGTGATAATGATTTTACATTTGCAATGATGTGCTTATGGTTCAGTAATTCTGTAGATCAATTATATAGATTCTACAGTAAAAACAGAATCTGAATTCTATGTCAAACTGCATCAAAACTTCATCTGAGGGGAAAAAAATCCTAACAGATCTGTCATGGAATAACAGAGTAAGCTAGAGCCAACATCTTAAAACAACTGGCTTGCAGTCATGGTCTGAACACAGATTTTCTTCCAAGCAGGAATAAGAAAGCCATTCCAGTTTTATTTACAGCTTGTAAGTATTCAGAAACAGTCTCTACTAAAGAGCTGTGCAGGATTTTTTTTTCCATTCTAACGAAGAGTTTCACAAGGGATTTTTGAAGGCTTTTTTTACCAACAAGTAAGAGTCAACAGGTCACAGATACCAAGTTGCCCTCTTACTGCAAAAATGTTAATGCCACTGGTCTACAAGAATATCAAGAATTTCCTCATTGTACCACATATAAGGCAAAGTCTTTATACTTACTGTTACAGGATAATCAGCTACAGGGCCCTCCACTATTTCAGAGCAAAAGCACATGAAGCCATTCTCTGGAGGGAAATTTCAAGGTGACTAGAACAGTGCTTTATATGAAGAAAAATACGCTTATAATTAGAATAGACTTATTATATTATCATTTTGCATTTCTTATTCATATTAGCAGATTGCAGAAAAGGTATAGATACTTGAAAAGGCACAAAATAATAATTGATGTAATTTTAATTCTGTATCATAAAGAAACAATATCCATCATTTTGTTTAGAACTAAAAAGCTACTCTGCTGCCTCCTTGAAAGTCTGGGCAGCTTTGGCAAGCTATTCATTCATAAGTAGATGAAACCACACACAAAGTTCACAACTTATTCCTGACTTTCACAGCAGCACTTGAAGATTATCATACAAGATGCAGGAAATTAATTTACGCAAGAATTTGAGAAGTGAAGAAGACTCAGACAAAAGTGGGATGGGCAAGGTGTCCTCCATGGACTGTGGCTGGCTAGAGTTTTGAGTCATTCCTATAGGAGTTTGTGACTGTGACCCTGCTCTTGCTGCAGCCAGTGTTTTAGCTATGGAGCTATGGAGACAGCTGCTTTCCCTCAGCTGATAAACAAACCTCCCCGTTCAGTCTCCCCAAAAAGAAACACAGAAAATGTGACCTACCCCCGGCCTTCCCTGCACACAGAGGAGAGAGGGGGCAGACCCTCCCAAGAGTTCCAAGATGTGATTTTTATTTCACCAGAGTGAACTTAACTGGACCCTGGCCAGTCTCCTCCTTGAGCCTACCACCACACAACTGCTTCTGCCACTGCTTCATCAAAGCAGTCTGAGATCTACATGGACCCTATCCTGTCTTCAGGTATTATTTGTATATTAGTAGGTTTGTGTACCTGGGACCTGGCATTGCTTATGCTGTCCCCCAACTGGGGGGGGGGACGACAAATTAATTTCTGTTTCTGGGGCTGTCAGCCTAGCCAGTCTAGCTAGCTTGCTTGTTCCATTTGTGATTTTCTTTTGAGTTGTTTTTCAAACAATAATGCTATTAAAAGTCACTTTATTAGCAGTATAAAGAAAGCTACACAGACACTGATCAAGATGTGCTTAATTTCATTTCAGAAGACTTTGAATTACCTTTTGAAACCAGATCCAATCTTCACAGATATTCACATGAAATCTCTTTGACAGGAGAAATGAGTAATAAGGTACAAGCCCTTTCTCATAGAATTCAGTACGAAGTAACACATAAAGCATTTACCAGAAAACATAAACAAAAATTGCATTAGGTGGGTAGGTAATCAGCAGACCTGGAAAAGGGCTTGCAGGTCCAAAAACTTATCTATTCTCTTTCCTCCCAGTTATATCAGTCAGTCTAATAAGACAATCTGCTTTTCCCTACAGATTTTCCCCTGCAGAAAGTTGGACTTATTTTTTCCTACAATGTGCTGGTCACCTCCACCACATATACCCCTTTGTAGTTTGTGCAGATCATCCAGATTTAAGTCTACCCTGTCACATTGAGGAGAAAATTAAATTTTCAGTGAACTAGCAATAATAGCCAGTCCTGGAGACATCGGATACAACAACCACTGACTCTCAACTGAGGAAGCAGGTTTTTCCTAATAGAACTTGTGGCTCATTATTAGCTAGATTAAACAGACACAGATATGAAGGACAATGAGCACAAAAATGGATGTTAAGATAGAGGTTTAAACAGGAATTCTTACACAAAGGTTAGAAGATGGAAATTTGTCTAATTCACTGCAGAGGATAAAAAAGGGGACAGAAGATCAATACTGTCTGTTTAGGCTACTTCTCTTTCTTGCCTTGGGATAGCTTTATGTAGAGTTCTTTAAAAATTGTGTCTAGTGAAGTTTTTGAAATCAAGCATATGAAATGCCTCCGTTTTTCTGCAAATTTTCTGATGCATCAGGCGTTATCATCTTAAGTGCAGGACAGAACTCTTAGGCTGTGAAGGGAATCATTTTGCTCTCACTGTTTTGCTGTGTCCATCCCTGGATTTTCACCTGGTCTCTCAAACCACTAAATTAAAGTCTACTTAGTAACAGTGGGAACATTATATCTATCAGTCACCATCGAGCCCAGGTCTTCAGTAAAGTATTATTGGCAATGCTGCAAAACCCGAGATACAAGCTGAGGTATCAGGATTAGTTGCCTCAATACATTTGTTTTGTAAATAGTTGGCAATAAAACATATCAAACTTGGGAGTAATGCTTGAAAAGAAAAAAAATTTAAGAAAATTATCTCATAAAAATAGTTATTTCTCTCCCCACATAGTTTTTACCCACTTCAGTCATCATTACTCTGAATTGCAGAACTTTGCAACGAAGAAAATACTTCAGTGACAGCGGAAGGGCGGGGGGGAGCTTATTTATTTACGGAGTTTTTTTGTTGTTGTTGTTTTTGTTTTGTTTTTTTAAAGGAAGTTCCTGGAATTAAGACTAGTCATTTCAATCTAACAAAAAACTTGTTTGTAAATAGCTACAGAAGATTTTTCAGGATTAATGGAAGCAACAGTTCTCTACAAGAGTTGGATTAGAAAGAAGAGGAGACTATCCACAGCACAGCAGCAGGAAAACATGACTGGGGTCCCTGTCACTCTAGTCTAAATACTTTGCAATCAAAAAATTGATGACTGCTGTTATAAGTGCTTGCTGGAGCTGCATATTGCATGAAGTTGTCCATAAAATTACTCATGTGCATAAGTAGTCCCACATGGTTCAGTGGGTCTCATTACGTAAGTGTTAGCAGGGGTCTTAGGTCAAGATACTGCATTCCACAAACCAGACAGATTCCCACTGAAGTGATTAGGAGGATTTCATTTGCCAAACAGAAAGAATTCTACAGCTATTTTTTTGAAGTATGATACTGTCAGGAAAATTCAATACAAATTTACTTTAGCCATAGTTCCACCTTTCTTTAATGTTTGCCGGAAAAAGTTGAGTGCAGAGGTATTACTGACCAAAGCAAATTTCAGACCCATATTCACAAGTATTCACACCAGAATTTTGTATATGCACCTACTACCACATACATTTGTTATCTGACCAAATCATAACAAAACAACTACTCTCATTTCTGCCTCTCACACATACATTTACTGATTCCCAAGAACACGTGAGATTTTTGTTAATTTTTATACATACAAAGAAATTGTTGCCCTTTTGGAACTGAAAGATGGACTACATTCGGTGCCAGGTAAGTAATTTGGTTTGTTCAGTGAGCAAGTGCTGCAGCAGTGAAATGTGGTAAATTAAGCAGACATCTTGCTAAATCAGCAGCACAGGATTGAACCCTTAGTGTTATTCACTACAAATGGATCTATTGGATTATGGGTCAGTAGTTCAATCACTTTTACCAAGTACTACCAAATTGGAATGTTATTGAACATTTATCTTCGGGGCAGATTTACTAATGAAGATAAGGAGATTGTAGAGACTCCATTAGCACTGCCTATTTCAGCATGCATACTAGTCATAACCACCTTGCATTCATAAAAATATCTCCGGAACCCAAAGCATCCTACAGATGTCTGCCTTTACATGCTGCTGACTACACCCCAGCACCTTCCAGATGCTGACCAGTTATTTCCAACACACATTTTTTGATAACCTCTTGCTGCTTTCCTACTCCATGCTGTCAAGACAACAGGGGCGAACCTTTCCTAAATAACACAAATCAAAAGCTGGGTTTCCCAATATTCAGTCAGTCCTAAGGACACTGAGACATGGAGCTTGCTTGTAGCAGCAGGCCCCTCAGTATTTTTTGAAAACCAGAACAATTATTATATTTCTAAATTTCTTTCTCTCAAGGGTTTATTTTAACTCTTACCGGTGCTCTCCATGTGTGACCCCTGTCTCCTTCTGATCCCTACACTGGCTAGAGCAGGAGGGCACACGGCAAAGAACAGGGCCTGCTTGTGAGCCCATCAGATGACTTAGAAAAACCTAGACAAAGAAATTCTCCCAGATCTTTTGCAGGTCTTAATCTCAGGTTTTGAAAAGGCACTCCAAACAATCTGTAACACAATGGCACCAACAAAAGTGGTAGAAAGGCACCTTCCTTTACAAGAATGGTTTGTCAGGACAAGGAGAAGAAGAAACTGGAACAATTTACCCCATTGACTGTAGATGGAAATGTTCTTACTAAAGCAGCTAAGTCATCACCTACTTACTAATAAAAAGGGCAGATACACAAAAGCAGCCTCCTTTCCCTCTGAGGTCAATTTGGGTTCTTTGAAACTTTTACCTGGGCCCCTCATACGCCATTCAAAAGTAAGGAATTAACTAGGCAGGAGGAGAGTTTTCACCACACC